>APFE031059039.1:112375-127849 GCA_000404065.3 Pinus taeda
TAAATATTAATACAATATACCATAATTATTTATTAATTATTACTTTTTTTTCTATGTAAAGACTAATTCTATTAATAAAGTAAAAATATAGTTATAGAGCGGTCGAGACCTCAGAGGAGGTTCAGGACGGTCTAGCAGGACATACAAACAGTCCCAAGATTGGGATTTACCAGATACAAAAGCCTAGAGCTATATAGAGAAAAGAGGGCAAAGTGATAGATCTTAGAAAAAGACAGATTATAATATGTAACCATACTGACTAGACTTCCTAGATGTTCCTGAGAAAAATTACAGAGCCAAAACATTGAAACTATAACATGGCTACGTGCCTGAGGCAGAACGATGTTAACAGAAGCCATATAGGCATAACAAAAAGGGGTGAAGAACAGACAGAGGACCAAAGAAGCAACCATAACCCAGGAGTCTTCAAACAGCTGAATCGTTTTCCGAAATCTCCTCCTCCATAGGGCAAGGATAGCCCATCCACGTGTCATCCACATTCTCCTTAAGAGCCGAGTCGTTGTCGTCTCGAGGAGCTGCCAACTATCGCATGCTATCCATGCCATCTGTCGGTCGATCAAATACTGGAACATTCTCTTGATTGCCATCAGGAGGCTTGGAGATGTCGCTGGCATTTCCTTCAGCCTGCGAATTGCCACAATTGAACCCGAAACCCACATCTACCCTTTGCTGCGTGCTACCTCCTGGAGATTGAGTTGAAGGGGTGTTCATATCAACGGTAGGCCGAGCTTCTTCCTCTGAGAAGATAACCGTAATGCTAGTTGAGAGAACAGGTTGGTTGAGGCGACTGTGAAACGTGAAATGGGTGGTTTGGAAGGAATTATGTGGGAGTGGCCTCCTAGTTTCAGAGGTGGGTGAAGCCAAGGCCAGAGGGATGACAGGCGGAGGAGCAAGCTGAGAGCACCCATGACCTCCACGACCACCACCTTGGTGACAGCTACCACGACGATGAACCGTGGGCACAGTAATAGGATAGCCGGGAGGAGAAGAAGAGCAGGGAACAAAGCAGATGCTAGAGTGAGGGTGCCTGTAATGCCTAAAGAACTAGACATGCAGCGCCACCTTCGAACCATGACAAGAATGTAAAACTGGCGATAATTGCATGGGGGGAGGCCAGGGGTAGATATTAACAGGGAGAGCCGAGGCTGCCATTAAATCAAAACCTGGTGAAATTTCTCGAGCCCTCTGCACAATCAATTTCACATGAGGAGTGATCTGCCTGTATACAATATGAATCGTTTCCATCTGCGGGAAGGCATGGGAAGGTGTGTTGTTCTGCCATTTTCTGTACCAGCTGCCACCATGACATTGGACCATCATAAATTAACTTTTAATGCACCCGCATCCGAGTGAGTGTCTTCTGCCTGGTACCTGTCATTCTTCATAATATTGTTGTAATCCATAATTTGGGAGGTTGAGACAATGCTGGAGAATTAACCTATATGTAGTTCCAACCTGCATTCCACCCCAAGATTTGCAAGAAAGTCTGCGACTTTATTTCCTTCCCGTCGAGTATGCTTGATGTAAATGGCCCTGTGCCAAGAGAGCTAGATAGCAATGAGCTCAATCCTTCTTGCCATTCGCCAGCTTTTACTTACCTTGTGTGATGGAGTACCTTGCATAATTTTTGAAACCATATTTATAATAATCTGAGAATCCCCTTCTATGATTAGCGGAAAGAGTCCTTTATCTTGAGCTATAATGAGACCTTTCCATAAGCCTTCCAATTCCACTGAGTTGTTAGTATGCCATCCTTTTGAATCATAAAAAGATACAATGGGAACACCTTGATGGTTTCTGAAGATTCCTCCAAAGCCTGAATTACCTAGATTGCCCTTTGAGGCTCCATCAAAATTTAGCTTTATCATATTAGGTGGAGGAGGGAGCCATTTTGTGGATAGTCGGTCTAGAGAGGATAGATTTCCTTTGGAGATGAGCTCTTGATTCAGTTGGATATTCCAATTTGTCTAGATGGATTGTTCTTGTGGAAGAGAAGGAAAGTCATCGTGGGACCAGGAGCGGATGGAGAGGGATTCTTTAATATTTTGGTAGAGGATGGTCCAAAGATTTTCCATGGGCATGGATTGGTCCTTAAATACCCGTCGATTCCTTTCATTCCAGATGTTCCACATTAGGAGTCCAAGAATAAGCATCCATAGAGTGTTTAGAAGTTTTCTTTGATAAGGTTTTTTGTTCCATTGGTGGACTGTCGCTGTGACATATCCCTAGACTCGACCATCTTTTTGGCAGCGAAAGCTAACTTTTTCCCATAGCTTACGCGCTATGCAACAAGATTGCATAAGATGTTTAATTGATTGTTCTTCTTCCTTGCAGTTGGGGCATCTAGAAGGTCCATGATAATTCTTTTTCCAGAGATTATCCCATATGAGGGTTTTATTTTGACAGAGGAGCCATACAAAGGTGGAAACTTTTGGCTAGTTGGGGCGTCCCAAACTTTGCTCCATAGTCCATATTTGACTATACGCTCCTTGAGTATTATATTGTAGGCTTCCTTTGTGGTCAAAGTTCCTTTTTCCTCATAGCCCCACCTAAGGATGTCCATTTCCTCTTAAAAAAGAATTTTCCTTTTTTGTAGTTCTGAAGAAAGAGCTTGTTGAGCCTGTTCTGTGCCATGCCTTAGGATCTGATCCGCATCAATCCATCTTCTGTGATCCTGTGTGGAGGAGGGATTCCAAAAATTATTGATCCTGTCTAATTCATGCATGTCCTGCTCCGGAAGCTGCAGGTGAGAAAGAAGATTCTTAAGCTTTGGCAGCAAGTGTCCTCCCAGAATCTAGCTGTGTTGCGATTCTTGATTTCCCAAAAGCTATGTTGTTGAATTAATTTCCTGTGTTGTTTGGCTGATTTCCATATTACTGATCTAGTGCTATCTTCTGACATACGTATTCGTTCTTCAATTGGACTGTTGCTTGCATATTTGGCTGTCCATAGAGAGGCCCAGGGGGTGAGGGGCACAGAGAGCCATCTCCACCAAATTTTTGCACCCATGGCTTCGTTGTTGTGAGTCGAATCCCTCAAACCAATGCCACCAGTGCATTTTAGAAGGCAGACTTCGTCCCATTTGACAAGAGCCCACTTACAGGTGGGACCAAGACTTCCCCATAAGAAGGAACATTGGAGTTTCTTGATTTCCTTGGGAACCCATTTGGGGGCAACCAGAATAGAAAAGAGGTATAGTGGCATGGAATGAAGAACAACTTTTATGAGGACTAATTTGTTGGCCATATTAAGGGACCTAGAGTCCAAAGGAAGAGACAAGCTTCTAATTTTTCCAAAAGGATTTTCCAGGAGGAGTGTTTGAGATCTGAGGCTATTAGAGGCGCCCCTAAATATTTGGAGGGTAGAGCCGCAATGGTGAAACCCAAGATACGTGCTATCACTACTTGAGTTGTTGCAGCGGTGTTGAAAAAGAAGATTTGAGACTTGATTTTATTGACATTGGCTCTAGAGGCTTCAGAGCAGTCGGACAGAAGAGATTTTAGTTGACGGGCTTCCTGAACAGAGGGGTGGCTGAAAAGCATGTTGTCGTCAACAAACTGTTGGTGGGAAAAAGTAGGGGAGTTGTAAAATGATAAGCCTTTGAGGAGATGAGATTGAAGGGTGAAATGAATACTGCGACCCAATCCCTCTGTCATGATAACGAAGAGGAAGGGAGAGAGAGGATCTCCCTGCCTAATTCCCCTGGAGGGACGAAAGGTAGGTTAAGGTATACCATTGATTAACAAAGAAAAGAAAGATGAAGATAACAGACTCATAATCCATCTTACCTAAGGAGGAGAAAAACCAAAAGCTATTAGAACTTTCTGAATGTAAGTCCAACTTAAACTGTCAAAAGCCTTGCATAAATCAATTTTGAGCAGCATACCTGGTTTCTTGGAGAGCTTCAACGAATGAATTATTTCATGAGTTAGGATAATGCCATCGGTTATTTGCCGCCTTATACATAACCTGATTGCTCTGGCGAGATTATGAGAGGGAGCAGTAATTTCAGTCGGCAAGCAATCACCTTCGAAACAATTTTGTAAATTATGTTGCATAGAGCAATAGGTCTGTATTTATCAGGAGTACTAGGCTCCGCCTCCTTGGGTATTAGTGCAATGAAAGTGGCATTTATACCAGGGTACATCCATCTTAACATATGTGATTCCTCCACCACTTTCCAGACCTCCAGTTTAATTAGGTCCCAGAAGTGGTGAAAAAAGTTGGAGGTGAATCCATCCAGACCCGACGCTTTTCCAACTTTCAGTTGATCCACAACCTCTTCTACCTCCTGAAGGTCCATTGGTCTGGGAAGAAGTTGATTATGCTCCTCTAATATTAATTTGGGAATGTTGCTCAGAATAGAATCCATAGCCGACAGTCTATCTATATTTGGTTCTTGTTGTGCTTGCTTGAAGTAGTTGAGGAATTCACTTTCAATGCTTGTTTGGTTTTCAATTATTTCTCCCTGCTTATTCTGAATATGAGATATATTATTATTCATTCTGCATTGAATAGTAGTTCGATGAACAAAATTTGTGTTTCTTTCTCCATCCTTCAGCCATTTTATTCTTGATTTTTGTCTCTAGAGGGTTTCCTCCTGTCTGGCCCTTTCTAGAATTTGTGATTCTAGAATTTGTGATTCCAGAATTTGTTCCTGTTTTGACAGATCTTTAGATCACCCTTCGTTTATGATCCTCTGCTGCAAATTCTTCATTTCTTGATTGACGGCATTTTGAACCTGGAAAATGTTGCCAAAAGACGTATGGTTCCAATGTTTGATTTTACCTTTGAGGTGTTGTAGCTGCTACTGAAATTGCGACATCTTGAGCCATTAGGAGGAGAGAAGTTTCTCCATTCTGAGTTGATCAGGTTATTAAAATCGAGATGAGACAACTAGAAGGCTTCAAAACGAAAAGGCCTTTGAATATTGTGTCCAGGGTGATTCCATTGAAGGGCAATAGGCCAGTGATCAAAACCTGATAGCGGCAAGATGGAAGCCATAAATTCTCCTCCCAAATGAATTGCATTGTCTGATAGGAGAAATCTATCCAGTCAAGAGGAAATTTGATGTTGTCCTTCTCTTTTGTTGTTCCATGTGAAGATCCCATTGCTGGAGGGGATATCTATAAGTGAGTTGTTCTGTATGAAATCTTTTAGATGATTCCCTTCTTTGTTTCCTGTGTGTCTTCCACCCTTTTTTTCCTCCAACTTTGCAATCATGTTGAAGTCGCCTCCAGAAATCCAAAGAGGGTGTAGCCTATTTCTATTAAGCTTTGAAAGGGTATTCAGGATTTCAATTTTTTTCATAGTCTCCTGAGGAAAATACACATTAGTCATGTTCCCATAAATGTTGGTACCATTTATGTGAAAGATTGCTTGGTTGAAGCTTTTATTTGCATGTATATTGTTGAGATGAATAATGCGCTCGTCCCATAAAATTGCAAGGCTGCCAGAAGCTCCATGAGCATCCAAAGTCGTAACTAAACCACCTGGATAGGCTTTCGCTGTGATTTTTTCCAAAGTATTTAAGTTATATTTTGTTTCCTGCAGAAATAGAATTTGAGGTTTTTCTTGCATGATCATGTTTTTTAGTAGTCTGCTTTTCTTTGGGCTATTAATCCCTCTGATATTCCAAGAGACCAACTTCATTGGGAAGAGTTGGGAAAGTATTTAGTTAGCTTGGCATATCTGCCTGACTCCATTAGAATTTCTCCTATTCTGATGGTCCATTGGAGATCAGTTTTCCTTCCACGCTTTTTGTTGTCTTTGGCAATGAACTTTCCATCCCAAGTACTCCCAATTTGAACACCAAGAGAGTGATGTTTTTGAGTTCGCGAGAGGACTACTACCAGGTTGTCTACTTGTCGTTTTGGGATTTTGTCAAAGCTTCTTGTTTTGCATGCTTGCTCTAATCCTAGAATGTCGAGTTCTCCAATGTCAATGCTTTCAGGTTCTTCCTCCATGTACTGGTATTCTTGTAGTTCTTTATTTGCTTCTACTGTTGAACTAGGATCGAATGGAGTATTTTCGACCTCCATTTCTTGAGAGATTCCAACAGGGGTTTTGGACTGAGTGCGGGGGACATTCTTATTGGACAGCGGATCTTCTGAGAGCAGTGATGGATCTTTCATTGCTTCCTGTTTATCATTATTGATTTCCTTCTCAGGAAGGGCAAGGCTTTCAAAATCAGGTTCACCTACAATAGCCAAAGCTGCAAAATTGTTGCTGGTAGAGGGTTTGGAAGGGTTGGCTAGATGGATCTTGGAATTGGTAGCCGTTTTCTTGTGGTTTCTTCTGCGGCTCGCCACTTTGGTAAATCCATCAGGAGCTGTCTTGTCCGAGGACATCTCGGAAGAGGTGCTTTTATTCTAAGGGAAATCTCCAAATAAATGGCCTAGATCGTGAGATTTCCTACACCAAAATGGAACATGCTCATAATCAATAGGCTGGATCCATTCAATATCATCATGGAAGAAACTTACTGCATCCGGCAGGGCTTGATTGAGGTGCATGTAGACACAGATTCGAGCATACAAGGTGTATCGGCTGATTTTTGTTTCCTCTGGTACTTTGATAAAATCTCCCAGTGCATTTCCTATTTCCTGTAATGAATCTTCCTCCCAATACTCCACAGGGAGCGAATAAAGCCTTATCTAGACTAGAGCCCAGCTGAGATCTTCCTTATCAGGATTGAAGCGCTCAACCCATCCTCTCAGATACAAACCCGTTGCATTAAAGAAATATGGCCCTCCATCCAAGACCCTGTTCCTATCATCTAAACTGTTAAAAATGGCTGTAAAAAAGCCTTTAGGCCCTAGTTGCAGCGTAATGTGTCCTTTTGGGCTCCATTTTGAGGCAATCCAACCTCTCAGCGCCTTCTGAGTTGGCCATAGTCCTATAAATTTTTCTATTAGCGCATGGTCCTTCATGAACTCTATCGTGGCATTGATTATATGGCTTGGAAACTCTACTTTCGGTCTTACTGCAGCAACTGGATTGCATGTCGAAGAAGTGGCCTTGGGATGATCTTTTTTATCTTGAGCAATGCCCTGATGTGAGCTTGTATCTGTATTCTTATCAGTTTGCATATTCGCATTGTTGTTTTCCTCATTTTGGCACTACTCACCGTCGTCCTTTGGGGGAGGCGCAGCCTCGTCCCCTGAGGTGGAAACATGGGACTTAAGGTCATCTGTAGTGAATGGGAGAACGCAGAACAACTGGGCTCTGCCAAAGCTGAGCTCGTTCAAGAGAACTCTGTCTTAGCAGGGTTTACAAAAACCCTAGAAGGAGGATCGTTGTTCTCACCATCGCCTTGCACATATTTTTCTCTTGAGATCGATTCAATTTAGTAAATTGTTTTAATAACACCTTTTATTAATTATTAATTATTAACTATGATTCTTAATTTTATTTTAATATCAATTTTAATATAATAGCAATAATTATTAACATCAATTCATTTTAAATAATTTTAATATTAATACAAAACACTAATAATACTATTCATAAAACACCAAAAATTTATTAATAATTTCTATTTAATAAAATTAATTAATTATTAATTAATTAATTACTACTAACATATTTATATTTATAAATTTTAAATATAATACAACATACCATAATTATTATTAATTATTAATTATAACTAGAAGTCTTACTATTTAATATCATTTTAATATAAAGATAATTTATTAACATCAATTCATTTAAATAATTTTAATATTAATACAAACACTATAAATACTATTCATAAAACACCAAAATTTATTAATAAGAATTCTATTTAAAAAAATATAATAAATAAATTAATACTAACATATTTATATTTAATAAATATTAAAATTATACAATATACCATAATTATTATTAATTATATATAACTATGATCTTAATTTTATTTAAAATAATCAATTTAATATAATAGCAATATTAACTAACATCATTCATTTTAAATAATTTTAATATTAATACAAAACGCTAATAATACTATTCATAAAACATCCCAGACTTCGATCCATCTACAACAATCATCACCAAGCTCCCAATCTGGGTTAGACTTCCTAATCTCCCAGCACATCTATGGCACTTTGCTGTATTCCAAGGGATCGGCAACTCTCTAGGCCGCTTCCTAGACACAGACATTTCTAGAGGGGAAAAAGGCCTATACACCTTTGCCAGAATATGTGCAGAAATAGACATGACCAAAGGTCTTCCGGACAAGATCAATCTCAAAATTGGAGATTTTCATTGGACTCAGAACTTGGATTACAAGAATACAGCCTTCCGCTGCCGCAACTGCCATCTCATAGGGCACCTTCAGAGCTCTTGTCCCTCGAAGCCTGCCCAAAAGAAGAAAGGCAATCCTAAGCAGAAATCCAAAAGCTGGAAGCCTCATGACCCTCCCCCCATGGATGATTTTGATTTCAGCTCGGATGAAGAGGAGGAGAATGAGGAAGAAATGGAGACCAAGATAGCGCAGGATCCGCCCTCAGCTGACCCTAAGGATTTGTCTATCCAGCCAATCTCTCAGAAAAGGAATCATGAATCCTCCACCTCGGATTCAGATAAGGAAATCTCTCAATCAGCCCAGCTCAATTTGCAAATCTCGCCAGCTCAGCAGTGCCCTCCTGAATGGGTCAAAGTTGGTAAAAAGAAAGGGAAAAAATTCCGAATAGTTGATTCCTCCCATGTTGGGTAGAATCATATGCTTTGTTTTTGCTCTCCGGTTCTTCTAGTTACTTCCTGCTCTATTCTTCTCTTTTATCTTCGCTTCTAGGAGCCGAGGTGGATTGTCTATCCTTTCCGGCTGCCTGTGTTCTTGTTTCTCATGGCTGTAGCTTCTTACTGTTATTCAAAGCAGAAGGAGCAGCCAGTTTTGTAAAGGTTTTTTTGACAGAGAGATGGCTACGACACTCTGAGAGGTTTAACCCTCTTTGTACATATTTTTCCATTTTTTAATATTAATAGATCAGTCTTTACTCAGAAAAAGAAATACTATTCATAAAACACCAAAAATTTATTACTAAGTATTCTATTTAAAATAAATAAATAAGATTATCTACATAT
Organism: Pinus taeda; assembly: GCA_000404065.3. NCBI lineage: Eukaryota > Viridiplantae > Streptophyta > Pinopsida > Pinales > Pinaceae > Pinus > Pinus taeda. Next base: position 121,469 of record APFE031059039.1, read on the forward strand.
ATTTATTTAATGAATGTTAATATAATAAATATACCATAATTATTTATTAATATTAATTATTAACTATAATTCTTTTAATTTTATTTAATTCAATTTTAAATATAAAAGCAATAATTATTAACATCAATTCATTTTAAATAAATTTAATATTAATACAAAACCACTAATAAATACTCATTCATAACACCAAAAAATTTATTAATAAAAATTCTATTTAAAAATAAATAAATAAATTACTACATTATTTCATTTAGTATTTAAATATTAATACAATAATATATACTTATTTATTAATTATTATTATTAACTAATGATTCTTAATTTTATTTTAATATCAAATTTTAATATAATGAAATAATTTATTAACATCAATTCATTTTAATACATTTAAATATTAATATAAAACACATAATACTATTCTAAACCACAAAAATTTTATTAATAAGAATTCTATTTAAAAATAAAAATAAATAATAAATTATACTAATATATACTATATTTACTAAATATTAATATTATACAATATCAATTATTTATTATTAACTAGATTCCTTTAATTTAATTTAATATAATAGCAATAATATTAACATCAATTCATTTTAAATAATTTTAATATAATAAAACACTAATCAATACTATTCATAAAATACCCAAAAATTATATAGAATTCTATTAAAATAATAAATAATTTACTAAGATATATTATATTTAATAAATATTAAATATTATTTTATTTTAATATCAATTTTAATATAATGAATTTAAAATTTAAATGTGAGGGAGCTTTCTGCTGGAGCGGGAATTGCGGATGGAGCGGGAAGGTCGGGTCTGGCCTCAATGAGCGTTGCAGGCAGACATCGTGGGGTAGCAGTCGGCGAGAAGCACGGTAGGTGGACTGAGTAAGGTATTCTCGAAGCATAACCGGTTTAACTGATAAGTATTCTGCAGAGAAACAAGGATAAATATTAAAAGCATTAGACTTGAGGAGGAAATGGAAAATCAGGGGAGGGGAGAGATCCCCTCCTACAAAAATGTTGTAGCAAGGGAAACCAGTGCAACCAGAACGCAGCGTAATCTAAAGGAGAATAATGCACCAGTGATGGGTAACCTTTGGCAAAAGAGGATGGGTGGGAAATGCCTTCCGAGGGCACAAAAAAATCCCAGATATGTCATTCCCTGCAATAAACTTGAGGAATATACCTGCTACATGAAGGACCATGCACTGATTTGCAAGTTCGTAGGGTATTGGCCAACTGAGAAAGAACTAAACAGGTGGATTTATCAAAGGTGGAGACCAAAAGGACATATAGATCTGAAACTGGGAGCAAAAGGGTTTTTTACAGCCATCTTCGCGAATCTGGAGGACAAAGAAAGGGTTTTTGAGGAGGGTCCGTATTTTATGAATAATGCGGGTCTGTTTATGAAATACTGGGAAGAAAGATATAACCCTGAAAATGAAAGAATGCTGGCCGCCCCAATCTGGGTTAGATTGTTTGGTTTACCAGAGGAATTTTGGGACCCTGAAATCCTATAGGGGATTGGGAACACAATTGGGGGCTTTGTCAAAATAGCAGAGGCAACAAAGCGAGGCAAATATAATTCATTTGCAAGGCTCTGTGTATATATGAATATAGCAGAGCCCCTTCCAGAATCTATTGAACTGGAATATCATGATGATATCTGGAAACAACCAATAGACTATGAACATATTCCGTTCAGGTGTCGTAAGTGTCACGAATAAGGCCATCTATACAGACAATGTCCGCTGAATAAGGAGGAAGGGTATGATAAAAATCAAGAAGCACAGCAAAGAGAATCAGGAAAAATGGAAGAGGCAAATAGGGATTTTCAACAAGTTTCAAGAAGGAAGAAACAAGGCCAAGACGGCCCCAAAACTCAGACTCAAGAAAAGCCCCTTAATACAGCGAGTCAAAACAAGTTACAAGTCCTCCAAGACGAAAACGAGGATTATGAAGTGAACCTGGGGGATGATGAAGAGCTTGGAAATACGCCAATGGAAGTAGTTATAGAAACAGAGGAAAAAGAAACAAATACAAGGAAAGCAGCTGAAGAAAGGGATGTGGGAAAGTCAGAAACAGTAACAGATCATTCCGAGATGGAAGTGGAGAACCGAAAGGAAAATGAGGTGGAGGAGGAAAAAATCATGAAACAGTTAATTCAGGAATGGAAAAACCTGGATAACAGATTCATACCAGAGAAACAGAAACAATTGTACAAAGAAGCATTTCAAAAGTACAAGGAAAAAAAAGGGGAGAACACAGACAAACAGATAACCATAGCAAGCGAACAGGAGAATGATCAGATGGGAATGGACGCTTCTGGCAAAAACAGCAGGAAAAGAGGACGAAAAACATTGAGTGAAGCCATTCAGACCGTGGGAGAAACGCTGATAAATTCAGGTAAAGTGATACTTCTGTCAGAGGTATTCTTCCCCTCCTATCAAAAGTTTTAAATGATTATCATCAGCTGGAATATTAGAGGATTGAATAGTAAAGGAAAACAGAGGTACATGAAAGAGAAATTGAAAAAAGACTAACCGAGTATTATGATTCTTCAGGAAACGAAAATTTCAGTGCAGTAGTTGGAAGAAATAATTAACAAAAATAAGCTCCAATACGAAGTTATGGGGCAAGATGCTATTGGATCTGCGGGAGGAATTGCTATTTTATGAACCCAAACGACATAATCCTAGAAGGCTGGACTAGTATGACCAGAATCCTTACAAGCATTGGTAGAATAGTAGGGACGAAAGAAAAGGTAGTCATTTCAAGGGTTTATGGCCCACATACCCCGGGAGAGAAAGAAAGTTTTATACAAAACATGAAAGCAATTCGTAGAATTTATCCAGAGCCTGCATGGGATATAGGAGGTGATTTTAACCGAATCCGATCCCTAGAGGAGAAAAAGGGAGGGATAAGAAAGTCAAATCAATATATGGAAATGTTCAATGATATGATTGATGATTTAAGACTTGTAGACATTCAAACTATCAATGGAATCTGCACCTGGAACAATAGGAGGGGGGGCAAGAATCAGATAGCTTCGAGACTTGATCGCTTCCTAGTATTAGAAACTATTATGAACAAGGATGTTTTCTTTGAAGCAAAGATCATGCCATCTCTTGGATCTGACCATTGGCCTATCAGACTAGAGGTGGATATTAAAAGGAACCGTGGAAGGAGACCCTTCAGATTTGAAACTTTTTGGTTAAGGGACCCGGGATTCATAAAGAAAATGGAAGAATGGTGGACACAGAGTTCAGTTCAAGGTAAAGGAAAGATGCATACATTCCAACTGAAACTTAAAGAGTTGAAAGGGAGAATCAAGAAATGGAACAAGGAGGAATTTGGTAACATTTTGGAGGAAAAACAAAAACTAGAAGAAGAAATGGAATCACTGCAACAGAAGATAATAACAGAAGGTAGGACATAGGAAAACATTAGAGAGGAAGGGATAATTCTTGGAAAACTTGAGGAAAGGCGAAAGTAAGAAGAAATGCTATGGAGGCAGAAATAAGGGGAAAGAAACACAAAATTTTTCCATCAGGCAATGATTCAACACAGACAAAGAAACAGGATATTGTCCATCAAAGACCAGAATGGCGAGAGAGTAGTTGAGCAAGAAGGGATTGAACAAGTGTTGGTGGAACATCACAAAGATATCCTAGTTGAGCCTATAGTAGACAGATCGGAAGCAATAAAGGAAATATGCTCAGCCATTCCACGATTAGTTACAGAAGACCAAAATAACGCTTTGATGAGAGCTGCCAACTTAGAGGAGATAGAAGAAATAGTAAAATCCATGAAAAAAGGTACAGCTCCAGGTCCAGATGGCTTCACGATCGAATTCTTCCAAGCGGGATGGCATTTTCTGGGAAGAGAAATCCTAGAATTGATAGAAGAATCTCGGATGAACCAGAAGGTATGGCCTGCTATTAACTCCACCTTCTATGCTTTGATTCCTAAGAATGATAAGTTAGAAGATGCCAATGGGTTTAGACCCATAGCATTGTGTAATGTTATTTACAAGATAATAACAACCTTGATTGCCAAAAGACTGAAACCCCTGTTGGATAAGCTAATATCTACTGAAAAAACGGGTTTTGTAGAAGGTAGACAAATCCTAGATGTCCTAGTAGTAACCCAAGAGGTCATCCACTCTTTAAAAAGGAAAAATCAAAAGGGCATGATGATTAAACTAGATCTATCGAAAGCCTATGATAGACTAAATTGGAAATACTTGGAAGAAGTCCTGGAAAGTTTTGGCTTCAGTAAGAGATGGGTAAAATGGATTCACAGTCTAATTTCAACCCCGAATTTCTCCATACCAGTTAATGGTACCCCCTCAAAGACTTTTAATGCGTCTAGAGGTATTAGACAGGGAGACCCATTATCTTCGTTTCTTTTCATACCGGCAGCAGAAGGCCTTGGTAGATATATTAAAAAAGAACGGGTAGCGAACAAGATTAAGGGCTTGAAGCTATGGGGTAATGATTTGTCTTTAACCCATCAACAATTCGTTGATGATATTATGCTATTCGGGGAACCAACTGTAAAAGAAGTGAGACAGCTGAAGAGGATTTTGGACTTATTTACTAAAGCCTCCGGACTGGAAATTAATAGAGACAAATCCTGTGTATTCATATTTAACACGATGGAACAGATTAAAACTCATCTTACAAGACTGCTGGGCTTTAAACGAGGAGAGTTACCTACGAAATACTTGGGGAATTTGCTGGACTTCACATCCAAAAAATTGAAAAATTGGCAAGGAGTCTTGGACAAATTGAGAAACAGAGTAGCAAACTAGGCTTTTAGAACTCTAAATATGGCATGGAGGATAGTGCTGGTGAAATCAGTCCTCTAAGCTATTCCCATATATCCTCTATCGATAATGGTGGCCCCTTTAGGAATCTGTTAAAAAATTAGAGAGATCATGAGAAAGTTCATCTGGGGAGGGGTGAATCATCAGAAAAAATGGGCCCTTGTTTCTTAGAAACACCTTACAGAGAAGAAGGAAAAAGGAGGATTAGGTTTACGTGACCCGGAAAAACTCAACAAAGTGTTAGGAGCGAAGCTCTGGTGGCGATGGCTAAGGGAGGGTAACGATCTGTGGAAAGCCATTTGGAGACTCAAATACAATATGCCTAACACAACAGTTGACATTTTAAGACAGAGGGAAACCCCCAATGGTTCAACAATCTGGGATCTAGCTCGACAGAACAGAGATATTGTTGAAAACCATATTTTCTGGGAAGTTTGAGGTGGAGGGGAAGCCAATTTCTGGGATGAAAAATGGCAGCAGAAGGAAAAAATGAACAGAATTCAAATGGTCCAACAGCTACAGGAAAGAATAGGGGGAAATCGAAACTGTGTCAAAGACTATTGGAAAGAGAATGAATTGGATGGAATATGGAGAAAATGGATAGATCCAATTGAATGGGATTGCGATCTAAACCAAGAGCAACAAGAAGCATATATGAAAGAGGTGGAATCCAGGAAAATTAAAGCTCGCACAGGAAGGGACATTCTTAGATGGGGGAACTCCATGAAAGGTTCTTTCACCGTCAAAGAGGCATACTATTTAATGGACACACAGGCTATAGATGAGGAGAATCACGAATGGAAAATTACATGGGGAAGTAAATGGTGGCCAAAAGTCTCCCTATTCATATGGCTTGTAGCTAAGAACAAGATTCTAACTTGGGACAAAATTCAACAAAAAGGCTTTAGCGGACCTTCAAGATGTTGTCTCTGTAAAAACGAAGAAGAGACCCGTAATCACCTCCTAATTAATTGTTCGTTCACTAAGAAATTATGGATGGATATAAGAAAGATATTCGGTAAATTAGAGATAGTTCTCAGAGACATTAACGCAATCATTTTCCAATGGAATCAGGAGAAATTCCAATGTAAAGTTGTTAGCAGAGCTTGGGATATTATTGCAGGCTTTGTGCTATGGATGGTCTGGAAAGAAAGGAACCGTCGGATCTTCCAGGACAAAGCCAAAGACTCGGAAATTATATGGAAACGAGCAGTCAGTCTAATGAGGGAAACAATATTGGTGGAGAAATGGGACGTGGAGGACTGGAAAGCGAACCAAACAGAGGAGATGATCCTGAACAGTTTAAACTTAAAGTATGAGACAGTTTATCATAAGCAAGGTAGCAGGCATAGTGCGCGAGCCCAAAACCCAGATAACTTTATCTATCCCAAAGATAACTTCATCAAATTAAATTTTGATGGAGCATCGAAAGGAAATCCTGGCAATGCTGGTTTTGGTGGCATTTTTCGCAATAGTCAACAACAGGCAAGGTGGATTTATGCTGAATGGGGCAGGGAAATAACGAATAATGAGGCG
>APFE031059040.1:0-16894 GCA_000404065.3 Pinus taeda
AAAATCATCCATCTTAGCTTCCATGCCTTTTTGAAGTTGTTCTATATTTCACACACACACACACACACATATATATAATCTGATTTGATCTTGTTTTCCTCCATTCTCTGTAGTGTTGCTTTTAGCTTCTCAATCTCCACATTCCCTAAGGAAAAATATCCCATGGCCTTTGATAATTTTTTTGTCGTTTCCTCACTGACTATATCTATCTGCACTATAAATGTCCATGCACTTGTCTGATGTTATTTTTCCTTTAGCATGTTTTCCATGTCAGCCTCCATTTTCTAAATTTAGATGTTTTTCTCCACAATTATTTTCAACATCTTTTCTTTCTCTTTTTCCAGTTGTCCTACTTATTTAGCATGTGGATGTTATGTTGTAGGTAGTTTTAGCTTCTTTTTGAGTTCTTTTTTCCAACTTTCCTACTTCTTTAGCCCATGGATGTTCTGTTGTAGATAGTTTTCATTTTTTTCTGAGTAATTTAATATCTACATTTATTCTTTTGATTATTTCTTCAGCATCATTAACATCACTAGGATCCACTCCTAGCTTTATCACCAAATTTTACATCCCCTTCATTTTGGTATCCTTGGCTAAGGAATACATTGTTTCCAATTTAAGTTGTGAATGAATATTATTTAAGGAGGCTTGCAACTTAGAAGTTTCCATAGCTAAACTTGTTAGTGAGGAATAAATCATCCCACATGCATGTTTTTGGACATCAATTTGATCTATGGGATGTATAATCTTAGTCTCAAAAGAAAAGACAGAAGCCTTGTAGTCATCTGCACTCTTAGGAACTAGTATTTGGGCTCTAGGAATGCCAGTTGAAATTTCCCTCTATCAAGGTTTGGTGCAAATAATAGCCTATGTTGAGTGGTAGATAACTATTTCCAGAACTTGGTATAAGTGGATTTTTTAATGCCTCGTTCTTTCTTTTCATCTCCCTAAATAGAGAAAAGATATTTTGTTTTCCTGGATATGGAGGAACATGAGAAGTAGGAGAATCAACAACTATTTCTTCAATTTGTTGGAATGAAAAAGCAGGCTCTCCTAATAACACTATTATAGTTTGTTCTTCTGAATTTTTTCCTTCGGATGACTCCTCTTCTTTATTTATTTATTTTATTCTTTTGAAAACTTTGAAACCAATCTCTTTAGGTGTTGAACTTGTAGGTGACACACTTTCTCTTGGTCATTTAAGCTCTTTTTCTTTCAGTCTTGGAGTCTCCAATGTTGTCTGACTGGAGGTCTACTCTTCAATTTCTTGCAGAGGATTTTCTTCCCATTATTCTCTGTTTGAAAATTGTTCAATCTTTGGCTTTGATGTGTGTACATAAGGTGTTGTCTTTTGCTCAGTCCTTGTCTTTGAAATCAATCCCGAGGGGTCATAAGACCAACTAAAACTGAGTCTAAATTTCATTTGTTTAAGTAGAATGTCTACTTATTTCTCAGTTTCTCTGGTGTTAATAATAAATGGACCAATCTATGCCTTTAATTTAAATTGAGCTTTATTTTTTCTTGACACAAAATGTATATCATCCATATTCATCCTCTGTCTTATGAATTCTAAAGAAAAAATTCTCATTGGCAGGAAAATTGGCAGTTTATAAGGAGGAAGCTCACAATGATAGACCCTAATTTCTATGAAATTTTGGTAGAGATACCAGTCTCCGACTTTAGATTGTCCACTGAGATGTAAAATTATTTTAATTTTCATGGAGAGTCTAGGGACTGCGTCACTACTTAAAAGACATAATTCCATATACAAAAACTAATTAACATAATCACTGAAATAATAATCCTCTGTATTTATCTTAACTAGAGAGATATAGTGAATGATTGATTGGGGTATAGCTTGTGAATCAAGCTTATGTAATGGGAATTTAAATCTCTTTAACTAATGATACAAAAATAATTAAACTAGAACAAACTGATATTTGAAAGATCCTTCAGCACTAAATTTTAGGAATTGGTCATTTATGACATATGATACAAATTGACTATAGTTAAACATAACTGAGGGCTTACTTCGAGATGAAAACACTGATAAAAATCCAAATACAAATTCATCTACCCACTGATCATTTTGATACCCTAATAGAGAAGAAATCATAGAAATTACTCTCCTAGACATCTCTAGGAAAATTGCAAAAGAGTATGGTGGATTGGTTCTTTGTAATTCTGAATTTTCAGGGACGAAGGACTGAAAAATGTGGACTCGCTGCTGAAAGGTAAGCTTATAATAAATATCCATAAGGGAATTATTTGAAAAAGGGTGAAAGGGGCCTTGGGGATTAATCTGCAATGTTTGAAAAATAGACTCAGGGTTTATTGAGAACATGATTTCATTGTTTCTAGCCACTATAGCTCTTTGGCTAGGAAAATAGTGACTCTTGCACCGGGTGATGAATTCAAGGAAATGGTGGGTTTGGGGAACACAAAATTAGGGAAACATTGACTCCCAAAAATAAAATTCATCACTCGCATCCTAAAAAATTTTATATGCCCAGTTTTGAAGTTCATAGAGATCAAACTCACATTGGGTTTTAGTGATTTTATATTGCATATCAACTAAGTGAAGTTCATCAAGATTAATTACAAGTGGTAGGATCAAACTCTCTACAACCAATTTGGATTTTCCATTTTGACTAGCCATTTAAGAAAATGATAGAACAAAGGATATCTGAATAAATTACTCGGTGAAAATGATGGATGTTGGCACAATGAATCGCTCCAACTGGTCATATTCAGTATTTCATAGGAATTTGTGCATGAATGGTGAAAGGAATGGATAATGGAGTGGTAGCAGAGATTAAATTTGGGACGGGAAATTTCAACGATTTATTAAAATTATCGTTACTAGTGCATTGAATTTAATAAATTGAATGTTGGTGGGTAATTAATAATATAATAGGTAATTGGATAAATTTATCGAAGGATTAGGCAATAGTTATTTTGGCGAGGGCAGTAGTCGCATGTCAAAATAGTGGGAGGGTTGGCGAGAAAGAAGGCGGCAGGCAGAAGTGGTTTGTTGGGGGTAGGTGGTAAGTGGTTTATGATGGGGGGGTCTCGCAATTGATGAGAGAGAACCACCTATGAAGGAGTGGGTTTCCAAAAACAACTTTTTAGAAACCCCCCCCCCCCTTCCATCATCCATCGGGAGTGTGGGAGGTCCTTCAATTAAGCGTTAGTCATTGATCCGGGTAGGTAAGATCTGAGTTGTTGAAAAGTGTCTGCCAATTAACTTTGCTTTGGTGATAATTACATTTATTTAAAAAAATTAATAAAATAAAATAATTTGCCACCTATTAAAAATCTAAGAGTGGAATTTAAATTATCTCACTTTATTACATAGTGCAATAATCAAACTTAACTAATTTAAAAAAAAAAAAAAAAAAAAAAAAAAAACTTATGCATTTTAGAGAAGTCAAGTGCATAGGTAAAATTATGTTACAACAAGAAAAAATATAAGTTTTCAAAACATTTATTACCCAACGTTACCTCTTATTGCTCTAAGTGTCGAGTTATAATAAGATCCTTCTCTTGTAGACAAATATTAAGCCAACAATAAATAATGACGTAGGTTCATGAATTTTTGTTGTTTTCTAATTGTTGCTTGTGCAATTTTCATTCATTTTTTTAATAGATTAGGACTTGCTTGTTATCCCCTAATAAATTAATTGATCTATGCCTAAAATTTTATTAAGAAAAGCATACATTATATGTCATAAGGATAATTTTTCTTCCATTTCCTTCAAAAAAATGGATTCTTTCATAGCCATAATGCTTCTTATATTCACAAGAATCCTTCAAAAAATATATTCCATTTATTATACAAAACATTGATTACAGGTTACCTTTCATATTTGAGTAGCTTTACCTTATACGCTATAGAAAGTAATCAATAGTTTTATCATTCTTCCAACTACTATAAACACACACCGACCTACAATCCATGAGCATGATATCTCTTCAATTTTGCATCAATATTGAACTAATGATTTTATCTAAAGTAACCTATTTAGTCTTATAGAAACTCAAAGCCAATGGGGGGTTCTTTTGGAATTACCTTTTTCAATCAATACCCATGTAAAAAACTATTGCATTTGTCTCTTTAGTTAAATGTAACTCTCAATATAGATTACAGTGGGAGTAGGGGCTTTTCCTCTCTATGTGGATCAATGATTTTATTCCTTCTATCCTAAATTTGATGGAGATTTCTCGGATGCGGGTGCACATCAAAGATATTAAGGTGGCAGAAGAACGGGACAGCAAGTGGCCATGCCACATGGCCCTCCGTAATCCTGCACGTCAGTCTATAAACTCTATTAACGCTGGCCATAAATGGCATTTAAGCTAGTGCCGTCCTCAACCAACCTACAACTACCTGCCTCGGCTTCACACAATGATGACCTCTGGGGATATTAACTCCACCACCCTTGTCTCTTATCCCCTGCCTCTGCAATGTTTATGCCCTCAAGCAGCTGCAACACCTAGCTCTCGCACTGCTATGGGGAAGCACTGCAACATCCTTTGTTGCACTAATCTAGGCTTGGGAATCCACTTTACTCAAAGCATGGTCTGCAATTTCATCTTCCACTCAGCCTCTGTAGCTAATCCCTCCTCTGAGCCGATCGTTGAACTAGCTGAGCCTTCTCATCACTCTCAGCCTTATCCTGGCAGAAATTCTCATACTCATGGTGTCAACATGCCGAGAACACACCATAGAATGTGTAGTCGCAGAGGCGACAGCAAAGGAAGATTGACTCATCCCCCTCCTTCTCCGGCCTCTTAAACCACCTCCTCTTCGGCCCATCTAACTATAGGTTGCTACCCAAACACTCGTAGTGGCAGAGGACGCTCATGACCTCTCCTCCTCCATCTGATGCCCCCTTCTTCTCCACCCAACGGAATTCCATCTAATCCACAGCCACCCCTCCTCTCAGCCCAATTCCTCTACCGCTGCTCCCTGAACAAGCCCATCATTACCGCCACCATCTCCATTACCTTTCACAAGAAGGAGCAAGCTATAGAGGGTGGACACCATTCTAGAATGACGCCTGCCAGAGTCACGGGGAGCTCACATTCCATCACCTTCCACCAAGAGGAGAAAGCCCCAGACGGTGGATGCCACACCAGAGCGGAGCCAGCCGTGGTCAAGAAGAGCACTCATTGTGCAGAGATGAAGCAAACTAGGAAGGAGACGGACCAGGACCAGCATGACGATGAAGACATGGATCCTTACCGTTTTTTTGTCGTGGAGGAAAAACCATTGAAGCAGGCAGACGACATGGAGTCTTCGAAGAAGGCAGATGATGATATGGAGGATTAAAGGTGCTTCATTGTTGAGGAACACCCGTCATCTCTGCAACGCACCTAATCGGCCACACAACCTGCCACGTGTCTACTATTCTCAGGTTATGGGAATTATGCTTTCTGGTTTCTTTTAACGGGCTTTCAAGATAACTTGTTGTTATTTAGTTATTTGGTAGATTTTTTGTTTTTCTCTGAAAAACTGATTAAAAACTATGCGTAATTGTTGGTTTCCATTGCGTGTGCAGCAAGATAATACTGGCAATCTTATTTTTGATTCGGATTGGTTTCCCATCATGGGCAGTCCAGACTCTATTTTTCTATTTTTGCCCCACACTCAGGCATGGACATGCACAGGCTAAAGCCTCAGTGTACTATATTTCTTCAGTAATAGAATTTAGCTTAATTTAGAAAAAAAAAATTGATGGAGATTTAATGGATATATACCACAATATACGATTAGGTTCCAAAACAATAAATCGTTATATTTACATGTAATTTTTACCCTTTCTACTAGGCTATGACAATCAGTAGCCTATCTTCTTCCTTCTCTTACATGAATTTAATCCTTTAGATCCTAGTAATCAAAATTTATATTCCCTATGCGATATGCAACCTTATTGTGACACTCATTTCATTACCTCGAGTTTTATAATGTAATTAATAACATGTAATGTTGAGGTTTCAATATTGATGCTATAATGTCCAACTCTATTATGCGATGTTTATTTTTATTAATAAAAATGCATAGCTAAAGAAATGGAAAGTTAAGAAGAAAAATATAATTTGAGTGAATATTTCTCTTTGATGTGATGATTAGTCTTTCGAAGAATTTGAAAGGTTGGGAAGATGAAGTGTCAAGGTTGGATTATAAAAATAAGAGGAAGGAGAAATAAAGCGGTTTTTCTTCTTGGCTCTTAAGCTTCTAGTTTTTCTCTCATATATTACTTTCTCAAAAATCACTCTCTCTTTCACCTAAAGAAATTGAATTGGAAAAAGGATTGATGAAAAAATCAAGAGAGGTTCATATATTATGACTGGTTAAGAGTTGTGAGTGACACCTTATGTGAAAATTTGTTCTTTGGACTAGATGGCTATGAGGACTAGGAATCATCTTGTTTGTGTGTGGCACATAGAGAATTGAAGATGGGAGGGTCGAGGGATTGCAAAGATTAGATAAGATATACCTTGTGTTATGAATATATACATGGTATTTTTGTGAATTTTGGTTCTAGTCAAAGATGAAAGGGTTGATCATGAGTTCTCGTATGTGTGTGTGAAGGAGAATGGACTTCACTTTAGTGTTAAAATATGGTATGAATTTTAGTGTGTGAAATATTGTTAAGGCATCAAGATCTCGTACACGGGTGGTCAAGTGTGAGAAAAATGGTAGCACAACTAGGCCTATGGTGGGGTGAAATGTGGCTCACCATATTTCAGTTTTCAAAATAGATAAATATTTACTTATGTGTTGATGATATTTATGATATAGATGGTTTACTAACATGCATAATTATTTTCTATAATATCATTTAATTCATTGATCTTAGTGTTGGTTATGACAATAAATTTAGTTTGAAATCAGATAAGTGTAATGGGTTTGAATTCAAATGGATGTGGAATTTAAATGAATAAGGATGCATGATAAATGTATGATAATTTTGATAATTGAATTCCTTCCCTATTAATTGTATGTTGCATTCTTTTTTATTTCCTCCATAGGCTATAAGTCCCAACTTTGTCCTCTGATTTAAATAAGTTGAGGAAGCATTTTCGAGTCATTCTTAGAATTTAAAGGGGGAAGCCAAAATGTTATTTATGGGGTAAGCATGTCATGTTAGAATTTCTGGTATAAATTTTCTTTTGGCAGGTTCTAGAAGTACAAAATTGGACCATGGTGAGGGGAAATATTGTTGAAACTATGGTAAATTTTTAAATCACGGATTATGAATTTTTACAAAATATGATTAGAGGAAGTTGGGATATATAAATGGATCTTTAAATAGGTCATGTTGGCATTTTTACTATAACTTTTCTTTTAGAAGGTTGCAAAATTTGAAACTTGCACCACATTAAGGGGAAATCCCATTGATCAAAACATGGATTGTTATGATTTAGGAGATATACCCTAAGGTTGTTATATTACTTTGCATGCAAAGTGTTTGAAGAAATGCTTGAATAGTTTAATGATTCATTGCATACAAATTCTTTGATGAAATGTCCCAATGGATATGTTGTTCTATGGATGGGAATAATATTGCAATATGTTAGCATGGTTGTATGATAGTATTGTTGTAATTGATCTATGGTTATTTGCATGCAAAGAATTTGAATAAATGTGTTAAAGGTGTTTTAGAACAGTTTGCATGCAAACTAATTAATAAAATACCTCAAAGAAAAATGAAAATTTGCATGATTGATTGGTATATTTCAAGCAATTTTTTTATTTGATTTCATACAAAATGTTTGAAAAAATGTTTACAATAAAAATACTACTTAATTGGCCATTGTCTAAAAAGTATTTGAAAAAATGTCCACAACGATGAAACCAAGTTTTTGCAAGTGTGGCTAGGACAAATTTTGTAGGGGTATACAATGGTATTAGAACATGATTCAACATTGGACCTAGATGGTCTCAAGAACAAATGAAATGAGACCTTTGATACTATGTGACAAAGTGGTATTAGAGCTTTGGTTCAACACTGAACATGGATGGTCTCAAGTATAGGTAATAATTCAAGTTTTATATATTTGTATATACAACAAAATAATTTCACAACACACGCTTGCATATTTATATAGATTATATATATATATATATATATATATATATATATATATATATATATATATATAATATATATATATATATATATATATATATATATATATATATACTATATATATATAATATATATATAATAATATGCACTGAGACTGAGATTGATCATGCATGTGTTGTGAAATTATTTTGTTATATATACAAATATATGTTAATTGAAGACTAACTTGATTTTGATGCAACAAGATTAAGATGCAAAATGTTGACTAGATTCCCAAGAGTAGCCTAAAGAAATTGCAAAAGTTTATGGTCGAGTGATGCAGCCATAAATATGAGGGTAAATCTCTTAACTTGTATCTTTCTACTTTTAATAGTTTTATTTAATGTTTTGAGAAGTTGGTATATGTTGATGAATAATAGCATAGGAATGATAAAAATGCAAGAGATGAAATAATTCAAAGATGCATGTCCATTGAATGGATATTAAATAATGATATGATAGATGCATGAAGATATGCAAGATGCGTACAATAATTGATGTGAATTCATAAAGACTTGGAGTAGTTTGATTTCATACAATGATTCAAATGACTAAGTGGCTAATGGTAAACATGTCACTCGGAATAGGTTGATAGCATGATTGGTAAACCAATGAAGGTGTTGCATGTAGTCTTGTGGAATCAAGGCTATGGAAGATAAGGTGCTAATGAGGGAATGGTACAAGTGGCACCTATGCATGTTGATATGAAAGTTGTGATAGTTTTGTGGGTGCATTTTTCCTTGGGTTTCCTTATGGAAGTATAAAGTCCTAGAGGGAGGAGTGTAGGGACAAGTGTTTATGTGTGAGGCCACTAGATCTTGTTTTCTAAGCTTTCATGGTCAATGGGAGGCTTTTTGGAAGAATCAATAATTTTTTTGCTTCCTATATAGCTGATAAACTACCTCGACAAGAATTTTGGGTCATTGTCATGCTTATAGAGTAGTTAATAAACCACTTTGATATTGGATATCAGGCCCCTTTGGTGCTTTCTATGAAAGATAGTTGATAAAACACCTAGATAGTGGATCCCAACTCCTAAGACTGAGGAATACCCCATATGAATCTTGGGTGAATCCCTATGAATGAACTCGAAAGGAAGAGTGAGTCATTGTGGTGCATACTATTAAGAAACAATTGATAAACCACCACAGTGTTTGTTGTAGGTATAATTGATAACCCACCTTGGTGCTTACTGTTAGAGGGCTATTGATAAAATAAGTGGACAATGGGCTTGAGTGTTTAATAAAGCCTTCGGTTTGAATTCCTAATGAGATTGGAAGCCTACCTTGCAAAGTTGCATCAGAGAGAAAATTTGGATAAAGGATCAATCAAGGAGAGATTGAATGGGTCAATATGAACTAGATGGACAGTGAAGTCACAACTATGAAAATGTCATAAGAAGAGAGTTTCCATTAATTAAAAATTTTGTTTGGCTGAAATATTTTATTTATGAAATAATATGAATGCATGAATGGTAAGAAAACAGAAACCGATACTTGCTATGTTTTGGGTAATATAGTAAGGTTACCTAATGAATTACATGTCACATGGAATGTTCATATGACAAGTGTGCAAGAGTGATCTCTTGTTGTTAACAACCACATGAAAGAAAGTAGTGTGCTTATGTTTATGCTTATGAGACTTGTTATATGAATGATTAAAAACAAGAGGAGATGAAAATTTAATTTACAAATAAAGGTGTGAATAGCATGGAATATGTGTAAATATGGCACATGCATGACAATATGTATATACACATGTTCGGCTGCATGATTGAAGGCATTGTTTGAATGTGTAAACTGGATACATAGTGTAAATGTCCTTTATGAATATTCATTGAAATTTTTTTGTAAGCAAATGAAATGATATAATTGTGACTAATATGTGAGGTTGAGATCATTTCAAAGTATGTTGAATTTTCATCATCAAGTGTACTAAGAAGCCAGTTGAATTCCTTAAAAAATATTTTAGCTAAGAATGCATGTGATGGTAGCCAAGTAAGTAGGGTAAGTAGAAAAATAAGGTAAAAAGGTAATGGAATTGAGTAAGAATTCATTTTAGAATTTGATGTCTTTTTTTTTCAAAATTAATGCATGTATTGCATGGATGCCCAAGACGGATTATGGTTAAAGAAAGAAATTGTAAACACAAATTTGTTTAGTAAAACCTTAGTTATCAACAATGGTTTTTTAGTAAAATCTTAATAATGTGTGCATGCATCGAGCTGCCACATTCAACAAAGATTAAATGAATGAATAATATACTCATGAGATAAAATATGTTTGGTAATGCATCGAGAGAATGCATGAAAATGCGGGATGTATGAAGCAAATGTAGGAACTACTATTGTGTTCATGGATCCATGAGTATTCTTGAGAAAAGTGATTCTACCAGATAATGTTGAGTTTGTTGGTAAGGAACATGTAATTGAAGGATTGGTTTTTCCTAGTTATTGTGAAAATTTCATGGAATTGTTGATATATGAAAGAAATTTTATCATTAATACCTAGTGGGTTATGACAAAGGCAAGAAGCCTTCATTGTGTAAATATTGCTAGAATCTTTGTGATGCATCCATGAGTTACTATGAAATGATTTAGTCATGATATTAATATTATGAATCATGATGGTACATATGTTTAGTGCATTAAGTGCATGCATGCTTGTATGAGAAAAATTTCATAATTGAATGTCATGAAAGGAAATAACTTCCAATAATTTTGATGAATTGTTGAGTCACTATAATGAGTGGCATGAATCTCTCATCCTACAAAGCAAAGTAGAAGCTAATTACTCATGAATTTAGAGATATGTATATTTCAGTTTTGACCCATCGATTGTTGAAATAAATGTTTGAATGCATTATGAAATGCTTGGAATGATTGTGATGCAAATAAATAATGTAATTATAGTGTCATTTCAATTTATTTTTAAATCGATTTAAGTGATTGAATTATTATGCGTATAATAATTATGAGATCACTTCAAAGGATGTTATAAATATTGCATTAAAAATATTTTATTTATGAACACTTACCATTGTTTAGCAAATTGAAAGTATAGATTGTAGCTCGAATGGACTTTAAATGGTTATGATAATGAAGCTTGAGTAATACATATGCAAGAGTTAAACATCATGAGATTGTTTATGAAATATGTAAGTTTAGAAAATAAAAGGAAAAGAAATAGTATTTTATTTAAATTATTATTATTAATCTCATTGAAACTGTATACTTGTGATATAGGTAGGATTAATGATATGTCTATGAAGGATAGATGATGGTTGTGAAGCTGAAAATCCTATGGAAAAGGCCATTGTGGTGACACTTGAACCCTATGACATACCTTTATTACCATGACTTATTTTATAACAAATGTGTTATGTTATTTAAATAAAACCATAGGGATTTCTTTGCTATGAGGCTCCATAAGTCGTGAGACTCTTTTTGTGTGAGGAAGCCTTGCTAAAGAATGCATCGGCTGACGGATTGGGGAGGCAAAGAAGGGGATGCAAGAAGTTGGAAGGTGTGTGACTGTAAGGAAGGGGAGACTTAAATGAATTGGTATATTCATGTACACGCCCATTGGTATCATGAATGCTTTAGGTGTGTCCAAGAAAAATAATGAGTTGAGCTTGTTCCTTGTGGAAGCCTCATGAAGTAATGGACGAACAAGCAAGAATGAGTTGGAATGCTAGAAGTTCTAGAGGTAACTAAACTATGAAAATGAATGGTGTTGCTCAAAGGAGAAACTAAGGACATGGAAAATTTTGCTAATATGAAAGTCGCATATCCCTTCTTCCACATAGAATGGTTCTATAGATATTATACCACCGAGGACAATGTTCCTCAAAGGGGGAGGGGATTGTGACACCCCTTTCATTACCCCAAATTTTGTAATGTAATTAAGAACATATAATTTTGGGGTGCCAACGATGATTCTAGGATGTTAAACTATATTATATAATGTAATGTTTATTTGTATTAATGAAAATTCTAGAGATAAAGAAAGGGGGTAACCAATAGATTAGGATGCCTTGGGGGGTGGGGGAAAGTTGATTTAAGAGGAAAAATATATACTAGGTGAATATTTCACTTTGATGTGATGGTTAGTTGTGACAATAAGTAGAAAGGTTAGGAAGATGAAGGGTCAAGGTGTGATTATAAAAATAAAAGGGAGGAGCAATCAAGAGGTTCTTCCTCTTGGTTCTTAGGATTCTAGTTTTTCTCTCTTATATTACTCTTTCATACATCTCTCTCTCTCTCACTTAAATAATTTGAATCGGAAAAGGGATTGATGTAATAACCTACAGAGGTTCATATGTTATGACTAATTAAGAGAAATGATTGACAACTTATGTGACAAGAAGTGAATGTGTTGTAGCACTTTTCTTTGGAATATATGGCTCTAAATGGTCATATTTGTGTGTGGCACTATTATTGTAACAACCCTAGTGAAAATTCTATGTAAAAATATATATATATGGCCACAGTGATGGGACATGTATTCCAAGTTGAATGGTGGGGGAAACACCCTAGTGGGTGTTGATTTGATTTATTGTGGCTTAGGAAATTGGAAAAGGAAATGGCTAAGGCTTTGGAAAGGAAAAATGGAATTTTTGGCACATTTATTTATGAAAATAATGGAAATTAGAAGAAAAGGCAGCTGAAAGGTCACAGGTTGCATGTGAGGAGAAAATTGAAGTAAAATAATGGAAAATGAAGAAATTAGGGGCCCCATTAATAAAAAGTCTTCTGAGGATCAGTTGGCAAGCTCTTAGTTAGTGTAAGATTTTGCCTCAAGGTTTTTCTTTGGTAATGCATGGGATCAAGAAAGGAAAAGAAGGCAAGAGGAAGCAAAGACAAAGCAAGGAAGAGAAGGATCTAGCAGCTACATCAGGATGCTTTGCAGGTATCGATTTGCATGTGTCTTTTCCTTGCTAGATTTGGCATGCATGATATTGCATGTGGTTATTTTGATGTTATGGCATGGGTTTTGCCAAGTGTTACAGTTTTTCAGCCTAGCCTTTCCATTTTAGCATAGCCATGGTGTGATGGGGTTCTCATGTTTTGGTTGAGCTGGATTGTCGTATGGATTCGGAGCTGAGTGAGGTGGATCTTCAAAATGATAGAACACATGGACTAGTAACCCTTGAACCAGACTGTGGGTTGATGTAAATCTAGATTTTGTGTTGCCTCAGATGGCCTAGGGATCCTTGCCAGTGAACGATGAGATATACGAAAAGCCTGTAGATTTTAAGCCTATACAAAAATTACCTGCATACGAATTCTAAAAATAGAAAATAAACAATGGCGAGAGCATAAAACATAAAATAGATTTACATAGAGATTTCAACTAGATCCCAAAACTGAGACTACCTGATCTAGGTCGATGTTGGTGGCTGCCCACCTATCCCACTTAGACCCCCACAACTATCTCTTTAAGCTTTTTCAGTTTCCTTAATTGTAGCACAGTTTACTATTTTTAGTGGATTTTCAGGTCCTGAACTTCCGGAGCCATTTTGAGGCCCTAAACAACGTTTTTTTGGAAATGGATAGCAGTGATTTTCTTTCTAAAATCACCTTTTCTATCGTAGTCCTCAGAGAGATCTTTCCAACGAGTTATCATGTGCGTCAAACGGAGATAATATGACCAAGTCACGACCCCGGGAAGTTGGTTGTCCAACTCACTCCAACGGGGCCCATAAACTCTTGGTGTTACATCTCCTCGGGTTAGGGTTTTGGTTGTTTAGGGTTTGCTCATATTGTTCAATAATAAAGAGGCCCTTGAGCCTCATTGTAAGATAGTTCAGAGGCATGTAGCTGCCACATCCCTTCTCAGAGATAAGCTACCATCACCCTAGGTAGTTTATTTCCATTTCTGTGAGTAAGCATATTTTAGTATTTTACATTAACGAAATGAAGTATTATTTCCGCTGCATCTCTGTGTTTATGGTTATCTATGTAATTTGTTGTGTTCCTATTTAAATCCAGATCAGTGGTATCAGAGGGATCTACTTTTTCTCTGTTTTTCTTTGCATGTCCCCAACGAGGTCAGGATATAAGGAGTTAGGGTCTGAACTGGTTGAACCTTTGCAAGACCAGCCTCGCAAATCTCAACATCCTCCATTGCCAGATGAAAAGAAATATGAGGGGTCAGGAGATCCTATCAAAATCTTCCTCGAAGAAGCCCTCAAGCAACAAAGGAACGCAATGATGGACAACTTTTCCCAGATCCTTCAACGGCTACCTAGAGGCAACGCATCAGCTTCCAAAAGCTACTCTGGAAACGCCACGCCATTTAAGGTACAAATTAATTTTGAAATCCCCATATTCGAGGGTCAAATAGATGCAGATTTCGTAGATAAATGGTTAAATCTGCTAGAAGGGTATTTTGCTATTCATAAATTTTCGAGTCGGGAAAAAATTGTTGTCGCTCTTCTCAAAGAAGCCCCCCACATCAAAAACTGGTGGGAAACCTACTGTGAATAGAAGGATGAAAGTACAGACTCACTATTTTCAGCCACACCAACTTGGAATTCATTCTGGGATGCCATCAAGGAGCACTACTATCCTGTCAAAAGCTATGAGGACAAATACATAAAGTGGACCATGTTGTGACAGGGAAGGGACCAAGATGTGTCGGAGTTCACAAACATTTTTCATACCCTTCGCACACAGTTTGGTATCAAGGATTCTGAGCTGCATTTGGTACTCAAATACCGCAGATGCCTACATAGGTACATCCAGGAAGAGATGGATTTCCTGAACATCTCCTTGCTCGGTGCAGCGTACCGATACACTGTCAAAATTAAGCAGAAGTTTAAATGAAAGAAGCGAGACTTTGGATCTGCAAATCTGAAGACCAAAGGAGAAAACCAAGGTGGGGTGACCCAAGACAACCTGTCAAAGCCACAAGAAAAGAACAACACCACAAAGCCAAAGAAAGACACAAGAAAGTGGTGCAAGTTCCACAAGATCCCCACTCACAACATAAGTGAGTTTCGGACCAAGCAGTGGCTAGTGACCGAGTTGAAGGCTTAAGAATCATATGCATGTTCCGACCCTAAGTCAGAACCCAACAAGGGGAATGGCAAAGGGAAGTAGATCATTGATGCAAAGCCCAACGCCACTGTTTCCACTGTCAAGATCCAAAAGAATGAGCCCGAAGATCTAGAGGAGGCGGAGCATATTTTCCACTCATAGATGTGGGTGAAGGGTTCACCGCTGCAATTCATTGTCGACAGTGGCAACCAAAAGAACCTTATTTCAGCAGAGGTTGTGAAGTGGTTGAGCCTATCAACTACACCACACCCGCAGTCATACAGTATCGGGTGGCTTCACCAAGGACGAGATCTCCAAGTTCGCTAGCAGTGTCACCTTCCCTACAGAATCAAACCCTTCACAGATGAAGTATTGTGTAATGTTTCACCTCTGGATGTTTGTGATGTATTATTAGGCTATCCATACTTGTGGAGGCGACATGTTGTGTATGAGTCAAGACCTCAGGTTGTTATTATTTCTTTGAATAATTCATTATACAGGATACCGGAGGTAGCCCCACCTACCGCCACCTCTTTGATATCTGCGAAGAAATGCAATAATGTCATCTCACAGACTCGGAAATTTATTTTCTGTCTAGTCCACTCCCAAAGTAAGGGAAAGATCGTCACCACATCCATGACCCCCGTAAAGGGTTCCTCCACACAGCAGTAGCAGCAAAGGGATACGGTCATGACAAAACACAAGAACAACTTCTCCTCACCCACAAGGTTACCACACAAGTTTCAAGTGGGTGACAAAGTCTAGTTGCATCTGCAAAAAGAACGTCGTACAAGAGCCCATCAGAAGCTCAGACCATTCTGACATGGTCCTTACACCATTACCAAGGTTGTGGGAAACAATACTTTGGAGCACATCATTCCCTCATTCCTTCGCTTGCACTGAGTGGTCAATGTGTATCGCCCTTGACCATGCTTCCCACCATTACTGGACACATCAGGATTGCAAAACAGATCACCAGGGACCCAGCTCAGCAGAAGTTTCCTCATCTCAGGGAAGAACTCAACGCAATGGGGACCATTGCTTCCTAAGGGGGGAGGAATGAACCAGGTGGATGTTGGTGGTCACCCACCTATCCCACTTGGACCCCCACAACTGTCTCTTTTAGCATTTTTAGTTTCCTTAATTGTAGCACAATTTACTATTTTTAGCAGTTTTTCGGGTCCTGAACTTCCAAATACGTTTGGCCCTAAACGACGTTTTTTTGGAAATCTATCGCCAACGATTTTTTGTTGAAAAATGTCTTTTTTGTCTTAGTCCTTGGAGAGATCTTTCCAATGGGTTATCATGGGCATCAAATGGAGATAATATGACCAAGTTATGACCCCGGGAAGTTGGTTGTCCATCTCACCCCAACGGGGCCCATAAACTCTTGTTGTTACATCTCCTCCGGTTAGGGTTTTGGTTGTTTAGGGTTTGCTCATATTGTTCAATAATAAAAAAGCCCTTGAGCCTCATTGTAAGACAGTTCAGAGGGATGCAGCCGCCACATCTCTTCTCAGAGATAAGCTACCATCGCCCTAGCTGGTTTATTTCCATTTCTGTTTATAAACATATTTCAATATTTTACATTAATGAAATGAAGAATTATTTCCGTTGCATTTCTATGTTTATGGTTATCTCTATAATTTGTTGCGCTCCTGTTTAAATCCAGATCACTACCAGATTGATTTTTCATTATATTACTTTCAATGTT
>APFE031059045.1:0-25851 GCA_000404065.3 Pinus taeda
ACCTCAGCAAGAGTTCAGATGGCTTCTAGCATGTTCAACACCCTAATTTATGTGTCATTTGGTGAGGAAAACCAATATTCTACCTCCAATACTGAGATCATTTCCTCGTGAGACATACAAGGGGATTCTTCTTCAAAGATAATAAGATATAAGACCTTGAAGAAGTGATTAATAATTCTTTCGAAGACTACTCTGTAACTGCATTATGCCAACAATTTGTAAAAGTATGGATACGAGGTTCCTTAGGTTTCCATTTCAATTCCATGCTAGGAGAAACAATTTGAGAAAATATTATGTCTGACAAGTAGTCAAACATTCAAAATCATGGTTTCTTGCGTGTGGATGGATTTTTCGCCTTAGTTGCATTGATCTGTAACTATTCAACTAGAAGATGGGACAGTTAAATAGCTTCCCTTGTGAGACAATCTAATATAGAATATAGACCTATCCTTTTGGGAAAATTCCAATATTATTGGTGCCATAAACTTAGCAACATAAAAATATCAAGTACTGAAACATATTTCTGAGTCATTTGGTCTTATATGTATTGCTAGGTGTCTGGCAAAACTTTGTTGGTTCTTTTACCCACATCTTGATGACTTCCTTAGTGTTTGAATAACCCGTGAATCCATAGAAAAGTGAATTCATATGTTGCTCAAGCTTAAGAAAGTTGTATATCAAATGGATATCATGTGGCTTGTAAGAGGAAATTTGTTACTCAATAGCACTTCTTAGTATCCTGCTATTAGTATCCAGGCACTGCAAAATCCATCTAATGTCATCTACACATGGTAAGACTGGAAACCTACAAGCAACCCTATGAAAAATTGCTATTCGAATGTTAAGCTTGTCTATCCTCCATATCTACTTTAAATCATATCATTGTGAATCCATCCTTGATAGTATGCCAAGTGATATCATATTCCTTCTTAATGTACAATTGTGTATGAGATAGAATGGGAACTACACCTAAAGGACTTCTAACTACTTCCTCGGTACTAATATTTGTTGTTTCTTTTGATGCTGATCTAATGGGAGGCATGGTATTATCTACTAATGAGATATAAATATGCCTAAGACCTATAGTACAAGTAGCAAGAGAAGCACTCAAGGAGATAACGAGTTAACTCTAGGCAGATCAGTTCAACAATCAAACTTAAAGCAAAAAAATTGGATCTTAGGATGGGGAAGGAAAAAGTGTATATTGGCCTTAGGATGAGTTTGATCAATTAAGAACATTGACCAGAAAAATTATACAAAAGGAAGAACATGCTTGCATAAAAAGTCCCAGTAATAGTAACTGCTGGTAGGAAAAAAGGAAAGAAAGAAATGAAATACTTGTAAAAACAACTCAAAAAGCTGAAACAACACTTGTACAAGCTAATAATAATAGAAACACTAGCTACTATAGAAATAAATGGGCAGAATAACACTTGTTAAGAAAAAAGCAACAAAAGTGACAAAAAAAAGCAACAAAAATCGACACTTGAGAAACTTACCCAAAAAAGTGTTGCAAATTGTATCCAAAGCTGCTTGATCTCATGGGGATGTCTAGAGCTCCAATTTCAAGTGTGAAGATGAGATCTACAAACCTCTATTATATATATTTTCCCTTACATGACTAGGGTTATCATTTTTGACGCACATGCCTAAAATCGAGAAAGTGACACTTATCCTTAGATAAGAAATGGATACTTGTGCAACTTGGTCAGAGATGATAATGGACTCCCTATTTTTTAAAGATTCAGAATTGGCTTGTTCTGGAAGATTGCACAACCCACTAGAAGAAAGGATTGCACAATTTCTAGTGACAAGGGATTTCACGGTTGACTAGCTCAACTGATTGTGAAATTCTGACTCTGAGTGAAAGATTGTATGTTTCACTTGCAGAGTGACTTCCTATCTATCAATATTGCACAATTTAGATACTCAAGGAGTTGCGCAATCTCTAGTGGTAGAGGATTGCAAAATTCCCAATGGAAAGAACAAATATCAATGCCAGATGAGGACAAGAGTTAGCTTGCATTTAAAAGTTGTGAAGTTTCCATCGACAAGACTCTGTCATTGTCAAGATAAATTGGTTAAGACCACACAAGTGCTGCATGAAAGGTTAAGTCATTACGACTCTAGACAATCACGAAGAACATTTGATGACAGTGAAAAGATACTTCTTATAAACGAATGTAGGCTTTAAAAGCGAAGCATAGGCAACATTTTGGAGGGGGTTTGTAGTAGCTACGACAAATAGTTAACAAAAATACACTTAATTCATCAATTTTCATTGTATTTAAGTATTTGGAGACCATAGTACTAGTGGTGACCATATGAAAGTTGGGAAGAACACTTCTTAAAATCATCTCAATTAGCCTTCTTTCTGAAACATCTTCACCTACTAACCTCATATAATTAACAAGGTCTTGCATTTTCAGGATGTAATCATGAATGGATTCATTACTTTATATATGGGAATTTTAAAAATTCCTACTTAATGTTTTCAATTTAGCTACAACCACACCTTCATATGTGTTATTTAAGATATCCCATGCTTCCTTGGATGATACTACATCATTGATTCCATGAAATATAGATTCTACAACAACACTTCCTATAAGTGAAGGTGCTTCATTATCCTTCTTAATAAGTTCCTTAAGAGATTTATTTTCATCATCATTGAATGCTTTGAATTCATCAAGAGAAGGCATAGTATATCCATTAGTTACAGGTTCCCATAAATCTTTAGTGATGAATATAGGTTGCATGGATTTTCTCTAGTAAAAATAGTTATTGCCAACAAGTTTAGGCAACACAATAGTGCTTGTTGCCATGTGAAGAGTAAGAGAGAGACAGAGATAAAATACACAAAAGACCACAATGTTTCTTAGTTAAACCCGAGACAAGAACCAATATCCCAAAATAAAATAAGACCCAACAACCACCACAAAATATCTTTTTTATTAATGTTTGAATACAAAAAAAGCTAAAAAACTCAAAGATTAAACAAAGCTCCTTCAAAACATCCTCTCTTAATACAATTTCTCAATTAATACAATATCCTTAAATTAATATATTTTAAATCACTTTCATATATCTATATATATAATATCTTTACCCTAAAAAAATATTTTCCCACATTTACAATTCAGCCCACATAAAAGATTACATAAAAGATTACTTTAAGCATATTTCTCCCCTAAAAATATTCCCATTTAAAAAATTCATCCAATAATTTTCTCTCCTGCCAAAACATATTCTCCACTAACTCTTAAACTCTTCACATAATTAAAGTAATGGACTTTTCACGTTTAATGGAAATTAAAGTAAAAGAACTTCACGTCTATCTACAGACTAGTGCACACATTTTAAGGCATATAAAAAATCATAGCATGTAATGGAAATAATGACACGTTCAATTATTTGTACCCTGCACGTCCAAACAATAAACACTTGACAACTAACAAACAAAGTTTTTTAAACAATTTGTGAATTGTTGTTGTTGACCGTTTATGTTTGGAAGACGGGTCTGCATGTTCTACTTTCTTAACGTATACATCTCGGGCAAACACAGGTATGCAGACAACCCACAAGTCTCCATGACGTTTTCAATAGGGATGGATTAATTTGCCTTAAATACTTAGGATTTTTTTTTAAAATCATAACACTCAAAAATAAATAAATTGCATATACATAAATAAATTGAAATTGAAATATATTGCAGTGGTTGGTATCAATAAAATTGCAGATCAAGAATTAATTTTTTGGAGGAATGCATATAGATAAATAAATTGAAATTGAAATATATTGCAGTGGTTGGTATCAATAAAATTGCATGGTATCAATAAAATTGCAGATCAAGAATTAATTTTTTGAAGGAATGCTTTACGCAAGATGTTTTTATGACTTCATAGATGGCTCCATTTAGATTTATTCTTCACGCATATATTTTGCAACACACCAAGCTTTAATACCAAATGAAGAAAAACACCACCACATGAATAGAGCAATAAATTCAACAATAATAAAACTCAACTCTAGCAAATTTCATTAACAAAGGCATATATTTATAATGAGTAGAGGTCTCGGGATTCTTTCATCTCCACAAATCTCTCAATCAATCACTCCACAAAAATCTCAATACATTTATTACTCAAAATAACCTATTTACAAATGAGTCATTATTCCAACAATATAGCATTGTTGTCATTGACCATTTTGGATTTCAGAGGTTCTACATAGGGGTATTGTTGATGGATGAACAAGCAGACTAGATAAACTTGGAAGTGGAATGACCTTCCTTCCTCAAACTAATTTGGGAGTGTATTTTGTCTAATAGAAACTATGGGAAATTGAATTTGGTGCAACCTTTGGTGACTTAGTCACACAAGGATACTAGGAAGCCTAGGATGGTCTCAATTACATGGATATCAATATCAAGACATATGGCTTGGGAGAGCATAGATAAAGATAACTTTGACATGGCATCAAAATTCACTATATGATATGAGGGATGACTAGATGGAGAAACCAATCCTCTTGGAACAAATTTTGGAATTTTGGTGCAAGACCAATCCATTTTTCTTCGATTTCTTCTTTATTTAACCTTTGTAATTTTGTCCTATCAGAAAAAGACAAGTTTGAAATGGCCCTTGAAGTTGTTATGATTATTTCCTTACCATATTAGGATGAGACAATCAGCCTTTAATGCAACAAATATCTTTTTGCACATTAGGACACCACTTTTGGGAATTGAAATACTTGCAGGAGAACAACAAAGACTGGATTTGTGCGTGCATATTATTTTGATCCCCTATCCTTTCTTTGGTGTTCAACACGATTTGGATGGTTGTCTTCAAATCATGTGCAATCAACATTGGGTCCCAAACATTTGCTTTCCCATCCATAAAATATGGCTCTTTGGTCTTTCCCTTGGCCTGAACATCAACAAGTCTTTTAGTTGATGAGGAAGCCATGGGAACAAGGCAAATTATTTGGACTGACTGACTAAGAGGCAAGAAGAAGGCAAGGGAAAAGTATTTGGAAATTTACTGACGACTAAGGATGCACCATGTGGTAGGAGGGGGTTGGCCACTATTTGGAGGGAGGATCATTTAAATTTTATAGTAGGATGGAGTAGCTAGCGCACGTACCAGGAATAATTAAGGTTTTCATGAACACAATGGGCTTGAATTTTAAAGAATTGCAGTGTGGATTCAACTCATGACCATGCCAAAGGGATGAATCTGACTTGGAAATAAGATTTATCTTTGGAAAACTAAGGTTTATCTTTGTAACTTAGCCAACCCTTGACCCTTTACAAGCTTTGTAGGCCTGATTTCTATATCATATTCTTGGAGCTTTTCTGTTTGTTTTCCTTGTATACCATCGCTATCAGGTTGTATGGGAATTTATTTTACTATTGCTGATGACATGTACGCTATAACTTTAGAATGAAGCACATAATCCAAAAATTCCTTGAATTATTTTACCATAGCATACACTTGTTTTTCTAGAATAATATATTTTAGTTATGCATATCTCAATGTGCAACTAAAAAATTCTATGTGTTGCTCATAATTTTCTTCATTATATTGTAAAAGTATTGTTGTGATGGTATGCTTAGAGGAAAAATAGAAAATATGAAATTATTTGGAAAAGTTGGGACTCCACAAGATTGGAGCTTCCATTGCGGCCTTCTTAATATTCTTGAATTATGCATAGGCTTCAGGTTTCCATATCACCTCATTGTTCTTCTTTAGCATACCTTAAATGTATTTGAAAGTTCTACGAAGTTTTGTAATTAATCTACGTAGAAATTTGATCTTCCCCAAGAATGAATGGATTTTTGTTATGAAACCAGCTCAAGAAAAGATAGAAAAGATAGATCAACGCCTTAGAATTCAGCCTCTTCGAGGGGGAAACCTTCTTTACATTACATAAATGAAAAATTCTTCGATGATTCAAATGATAAAACCTCCTTTCTATATATAGGAGTCTAAGGAGTCACAATATAACCTAATCATCCTAACAATAATAACATAAAGCCACAAAAATAACAGTAGAGGGATTCTATGGGGCACAGTAATAACAATATGGGGACAATAGGGGCACAGCAATATTAATAAGGGGTACAACTACAATAGTAATGGGGTAATCACTAGTATTATAGGGACCCAACAAACTCTCAGTGGATAAGATTTCATGGAGGGCCTACAACATGATCTTTTTATTCAACATGAAATTCATCAACTATTTTTGAATAAACCAACTTTTGGGACATACACATAGGTAGATAAAAGATTCATAAACATGGTTAATTTTTCTATCATAGGTGAAGAGAGATGTTACCACTTACTAGAGTTGGTCAAATGAGCACAAAGAGAAAGCCTACAATTTTGGCAACAAGACAAACAGAAGGGGATAGAAAAAATAGCTACAATCAGCAACAGATTTCCTTCAAAGGTTCAACAGAAAAGCCAAATTTGTCCAGATTTTTTATTACTTAGTACTATTTTAGAAATATCTACATGTTTTTAGTAGATATTATTTTGTAATTAAATTTATTTGAAGTCCAAAAAATTATTCAAGACAAAGTATATAAATATTTTGTAATAAGACTTATAAAGGGTTGGATTATGTATGAAGAAAAGAACTCTACCTTGATGTAGCTTATAGATTGTAGTCAAAGTAATCAATTTTCAGAAATACAGAGGCAGTTTTGTTCCAGGATTCTTGTGTAAAACAAATGGTGATGTTTCTCTCATGTTAAATTGTTCTTTTTTCTTAGTTTCCATATGGTTTCCCTCCTGATTGTTGCAAGAAGATTAAGAGTTGAATTTACTTAAGTGTACTTTACTTTGGCTTGTTTTAAACAATATTAATGTTTTCCTCACGAGATTAAATATAAAATTCATTTAAATATGCTTTATATTTAATTGATCATCTAATTTTTCATCTTAGCCACACCATAAATATCTTAAGATCCAAGAGTTTCTTACCCTTCCCTGTTACAACTACTTTGTCCATTTGTAATTGATTACCCAAAATTTTATGACTCCATGCCCAATGGACTTTTACAAAATCTTTCGACCAAAATTATGAAAAACCCACATCGAACTTCGATATCTAGCCTAAAATCTTGAAAGAATAAATTAAGTCATACAGAGAGAGCCCTCTTTGAATATGTATTGATTGTGCTAGACTCACCAACATTCAGGGGATCTCCCCGATATGAAGTCCCAACTATACCTCACATCGTTTGGTGTAGGATTCCCATCCGATACGATGGCCCAGCTTCCATTATCTTAAAAATATGCCCTAGCTCTTTCTTGTCACCACATGAGAGTGGTATACTTAGTCTTGAAACAACGAGGTTTGTGTGCTTGGTGAGTGCTCAGTGTAACTTGTGTCTAAGTTCTTTCACTGCAGAGGGAGAGGGTGAGAGTGAGTCTCAAGTCGAAAGGGAATAGCCCCAACTCAGTTAGAGACACACCACACAACAGGATCTATGTAGCTTCCGATGGAGTAGTCCACATGGATGTGACAGTCACAAACAAAAATGTGGACTGATAACACATACAACACCTAGCGGGGCAGTCCATACAAGTGCGACGGTCAGTATCACAAGTTTACAAGAATGAGTCTGTCTAGTGTCCGGTGGAGTATTCCACACAGGCGAGACAACGATAAAAACTGATACAACACATTTCCAACAACATATGCACCAAAACAACTGAAATAGTTCAACTATCTTAGTACAGGTTAAAGCAACATGTATTACAAGCGTCTAAAGAATAGTCTTACAAACGAATACAATACATGTGTGAAAATGTGATGGCTTGTGACAGGCTTCTGAGTTATGCGAAAGTTCCAAGACACATTTGTACACCATACATCACTAGCCCCAGTAGTGGAGCATTGGAGCCATTGCTTGCTCCTCAAAGAAAATATTACAGACTCTCAAGACTATGTGGGAGGATCCAAGGTGAAAATTCCTTTGCATGTACAAATAAGGGGTACGTATAGCCAAGGGTGAAACTAACCCTTGTGATTATTCAGCTTCTCTCATGACTATTCCAATTACATGACTCTTTGACTTCATTTGTGGGTCTTTTGGAATTCCACGTTACATTACATTGATTACACAGTTATGACCCAAAGTAGTGATGTGGCTAAGGTGACTCATGACACAACTCAACATGACACTACTGGTATGCACATGACGGATGTGTTGTTCATGTCGAGTTGTGCTACTGAGTGATAAGTGTGCTTGTAGTGTACCATAGCTTCACCTCTGCATGGCAGAGTGAGAGGATTCTTCAATGGTCTTAGTGTTCACTTGATGGTTCATGCATGGGCATGTGTCTCCTTCGCTTGCTACATGGTATGCTTCATGTGCTCGTCCAACCATGAGAAAGTCTTTTAGCATGCGCTCCTTGTTCATCTCATTCATCATCGTTCCATGTCTCATCCATGTACCTATTTCTTTAATCACTCATGACGAGACGAAATCAAATCAAGAAATCCCCCAGTCTACCATGATGCATTGTCATTGTTTGCGCAATTTCTTTAGGCAGTGCAGATAAGCAGGTTGACAGCTTATGCATAGTTTTGGGGATGATTGCATCCCTAGGTCACTTTTTAAGTCAAATTCTCTGGTTGACCAGTGGGAGGCTTGATGTATAGGCTTGTGGGAAACACAGACTGAGATGGATTCTTTCAAAACTTTTTCATTGTTCTGGGTGACAGTCAGCCAGGTTGATTCCAGGATTGCATAGTGCAAACTGCCTGGAGGGAAGCCTCAAGCTCTGTGTAGTTCTAGGCAATAGTGCTTGGTCACTGAGGGATGATACTATGCAAGGTATCTCATTGGAGGTTCGACTGATGGAGGGTGGTCTGGTCAACATATTTTCGGAAAAATGGCTAAGTGTGTGAGCGAGTGAACTCGTGTATACATGACCTTGCGAACACACACTAAACATGTCTCGATGACAAGACACCTCAAACCAACAAGACAACATGTCTCAATGTGACTATCTAAAGAGAAACATGTGCGACACTTGAGATAGATCATTGAATGACCGTGAAAACACTTGTGCAACAGTGCTTACAACATTGTGTGTGAGTACGACGTGTGTTTACATAGTCGAAACAATTCATGCACATGAAGACAAACCTTCGATATCAATAGAACAAGGTCACAAGCATGACATAGAAATCAACATGCTGAAGGCGACAGTTGGTCAAACAAGCACAAAGGGAGAAAGACATGAAATGACCTTTTTTTGTTTGCACGCATGCATGTTACTGAAGATAGGATGATATGACAATGACAAGTGATCCTACAAACTAAGCTAAGAGTTGTACTTCGAAAGGTGTTCTTTACTTACCATACTTACCCTTGAGATGATCATGCATCTGATGGATTTTGCATGCGGTCCTCATCTTTTTCCATCACTTGGTCTCTTGGTCCTTCTCCTTAACTCCTTAGGGATGATCTTAGCATGTCACCTTTTCCTGTAGTAACTGACGGGTAGATCTGTGCAATTTCAATGGACAATGATTTTTGCTGGGATGAGGCTCTCAGAGGCCCACCTGCATAGTTTTTGCATGCAAGACAGACATGAAAACTTGGGCAACACTACGCAGTTTTGAGGCAAAGGACATTGTTGCGAGATGGGGGTCCTAGGAGGACTCCTCTATGCAATTTCTTAGTGCAGTCTAGCCCCAGTAGCTGAGAGGAAATACTGCATAGTTTCTAGATGCAAGGCACTACTACGAAATGGGTTCCGAGAGGACACATCTGCGTAGTTTCAGGTTGCAAGGTAGACTGAGCAGCTGAGGGACAATACTACACAATTTCTAGAGACAACGAGTTCTAGCTAGGGAAATACACTGGGGGAAACGACTGCGCAGTTTTGGATGCCAAGGGATGTTGGGGTCTCCGCACACTGCAGAGTTTCAGCAGGAAAGGGATGAAGCTTGATGGTTACAGAAGCAAAGTGCACAATTTCGAGAGGCTGAATGAGGCTAAGTTTCTTGGGAAATTGGCTAAGTGTGATATTAGTGAAACATATGTAAACATCGATAATACTTGACTGTGATCGCACACGAACACTTAGTGATACAACATAGATCATCCAAAATGTATAAAACATACTCTGATTGATGCAACAACCTTCGTGACAAGTGTGCATGAAGTGAGTTTGAAACATGTATATGTGATGATAACAACTCATGCGCGCATCCTTTCCCTTGAAGCAAAGAAATATTCCCTTTGCATGACAAACAACGATCCCTATGCCCGAAAATGACACATGCTGCATAAATATGAGAACATGAAGAACTCTTAAGATCAAGGAGGGATCAAGGAGGGGAAGCTTGAGATCATCAACTTACCAACAAGTGACCAAGGATGATCAATCACAGGATCCAAGGTAGGCTCCGAAATTTGCATGTGAGCCAAAATTTTTGGAGGGTGGTTGTAGCCACTACAACATTGGCAACGCACTGGTAGAACTCTAGCTCTCTTTATGGACCTTGTTTTGTGAAAAGCGAGTCTAACCCTTCCAGAAGTATTGTTCGATTCTTTGATTGTGATGGCTTCCACACTAGCTTGTGTGAAAGATGTAGTCCCTGCCATTCTCTTGATCGATCATCACACATTCCAAGCCAAGTCAGCTTAGTTGTTTCAATTGGGGATGAGGGGTATATTGATGCACAAGAAATATAACTCTCAGAGTTTAAGTTTCATCTCTGGTGTTGCTGCACTGCGAGTAGGCTTGGACAATACCCTGATGAAGTCACGTGAGAACACAAGCATTTCTTCATCGTTAGTGAACCTGGTCAGTACCCCATTGGAGTTACTTGTATCACCTCTCTGCGCAAGAATCATTTCTCTTCTTTCGCCTTATTCGTTTTTTATTTTTTTCATTTTTTCATTTTCAAAGAACTGTGCATAGGCACTTATTTATTTCAGAGGTGGAAGAGGGATCCCGACTTATTAAGAGTAGAAGAGGTTGTTCCTTCAGAGAAGTATGTTATATATACCTCATACATACTTGTAAGGGTTTCCCCCCTCACCTTACTCTACTTGTCTGAGCTGACAAGGGTTAACCCAAAGGACCGAATAGAGTAGACGGTACTAGTTAACAGTGCAAGCATTGTGTTTTCTTTATTGAGTGCTTTACGGTCAAAATGATTGAAAGCATGGGCTATCTCTGTGAGCAGAGGATGGAAAGAGTGAATAGATTTTTCAAGCAGCGTGGCACACCATAATAGTGGGTGCCCTCAAAGCATGTATGCGAACAACATGCAGGTCATGTAATATTCATAGATTTCATGCCTTTCACAGGAGCCTACAACGCTAATTGCATTTCTAAGCAAGGTTGCTTCGCCTTCACCATTGTATGTATTACGTGACAAGTCATTCCAGAAATATTTCGAGATTTCAAAGTCGTTTAAATAAGACATACACTTTGGAGGAGAAATTATGTGGTTAGTCATGATAAGTATGTGAAGATTCAAAATAGATTGTGAGGACTCAACTTGTCATCTGGTCCTCCTTCTAGCACCAGAAATGTTGACAATGCTAGACCCACCGACATTTAGGGGATCTCCCCAGTATGAAGTCCCAACTAGACCTCACACTGTTTGGTGTAGGAGTCCCATCTGGTACGATGGCCCGATTTCCATTATCTTAAAGATATGCCTTAGCTCTTTCTTGTCAGCACATGAGAGTGGTATACTTAGTCTTCAAACAACGAGGTTTGTGTGCCTGGTGAGTGCTTAGTGTAACTTGTGTCTAAGTTCTTTCACTGTAGAGGGAGAGGGTGAGAGTGAGTCTCAAGTCGAAAGACGAGTTTTGATAGATAGTTTTGTTGTCTTGGTCACATGCACTGCACGGTGGACTTGATGC
Organism: Pinus taeda; assembly: GCA_000404065.3. Lineage (NCBI taxonomy): Eukaryota > Viridiplantae > Streptophyta > Pinopsida > Pinales > Pinaceae > Pinus > Pinus taeda. Next base: position 11,912 of record APFE031059045.1, read on the forward strand.
GTATGCAATGAGGGAACAATAAAATAACACGCAGCAAGTCATGTTGATAGTCACATCTCATATGGTGAATTCACGCAGATTGCTTGAATCATGTTTTGATGACATGGACAGCCACGGCCCTTATGATATCTGATTAGCACACACAATTGTTCATATCACTGGCATAGTAAACATAGTTACTGATCAAATGGGAACTATTACCTCAAAATGGGTACTCGAGCCCAAAAATCCCAAAAAAACATGAAAAAACAATCCAAAAATAAAAAGTGTTGATTTTGCATCACCATTTTTTTAGAGTAAATTTTTAATATTTTTTAAAAATAATAGTAAAAACAATAAAAGTTATTTTCTTTGGCGCAAAAAACACCTTGAAATCGAAAAGTGTTGATACCAGAATAATGTCTTTTTTTTCGAGTACATTTTCAACATTTTTAAAAATGACGTTAAAAATAAAATATCATGACTCTGAAAAACTTTAAATTTCCAATGATTTTCAAGCATGACATTGACGATAAAATATCACATCTTTGAAAAGCCTTAAAATTCCAATGATTTTTAAGCATGAAATTAAATTTAAAATATCACTTCTTTGAAAAACCTTAAAATTCCAACAATTTTCAAGCATAGTGCTAAGAAAAAATATTTATAATTGTTTTCAACCATAACATTAAAGATAAAATATCACGACTTAGAAAAACATTAAAATCTTGACCATTTTTCAACCATGGAATTAAAACCAAAGATTATGACTACAAAACAATCTTAAGTTTTCAAAATATTTCAAGCATGGCATTATGGAAAAAAATTATGACTAAAAAAATTCAAAAATGAGACCTAAATGAAAGAGTTTTTATACCAATTATGATTTTTACACAGGACGGAGGGCGCTGTGGGGGAAAGCACAGAACGAGGGTTTGAACCAACAGGGGATTATTGCTGGCAGCCATGGAGGGGCGAGGAGGGGGGAGTTCCACTCCCTCCTACAGCCATGTAGTGGCAAGCAGAAGCAAGGAAGTGGGTTCGAATCACTTCAAAAAACCAATGGAGGAAAAAACATAGAGGATTAGCATAGAAAATCCAAAAAACATCAGTTCTCGTTAGCAGGAAGAGAATCTTGAGGAATTTAGAGGAGAGAAGAGAACAGGAGGCAGCAGTCAGAGATCTGAGCACAGGAGTGTGACAGGACTCTGCAAACCCAAGTTAGCCATTAAACCATGGGTTGTTTTAAATAATCCAGTGCTACAGGAGCATAGGGATCACATGGCGGCATACGCAGTCATATGTAAATTTATGGGGATATGGCCAACGGAGAAGGCTTTGTAGGTTTGGATAAGAAACCAATGGAAAGCTAAGGGGAAAATAACCCTCCACCTTGGGTCCAAGGGTTTCTTCACAGTGGTGTTCACAAACCTAGAAGACAAAGACAAAGTATTCGAAGGAGGACCATACTTTTATGTTGCGGCTAGTCTCTACATGCGACCCTGGGTGATGAATTTTCTCCCGGAATGTTAAACATTCACATCAATACCGGTATGGATACAACTCTACTCCCTACCTTTAGATTACTGGCTGCCTGAATCCTTAAAAGCCATAGGCAATAAATTAGGTCATTTTTTTTAAATATCAAGGGCGACTCTGTGAGGAAAATACACCTCCTTTGGTTGCATATGTGTAGAAATGGACCTATCAGGAGCACTTCCAGATGAAATCATTCTAGAAGTATATGATGAAGAATGGGTGTAGGCGGTGGACTATGAACATGTCCCATTCTGATGCCGTAAGTGTCATGAACACGGGAACCTCACCAGAGATTGCCCTTTAAACAAACTAGAGAACAATATGAAAACCAACACAGGCAAAGACCCCGAAGGCTTTACCAAGATGGCAGGAAAAGGGAAAGGAGGAAAAAAGTACCAAAGGAAAACTAGCGAGGATAAACACCCAAGTCATAACAGTTTCAAAATTTTAGAAGAAGAAGGTGTGAATAATGCGATGAACCAAGCATCGGAGGATAATCCTACAGAGAAGGAAAAAGATGCTAGCATGGAGGATGTACATGAGAATAGAAAAATAAAGGAAGATCTTCCAAGCATCATGGAACTTGGCAGGGACCATGAGATGACCCCAAGTGAAGTTGGAATAGAGGACCACGAACTACAGGAGATTCTTGAGAGGGAGAACCTCGATCTAGAAAAGTTCTTGGAGCAGGGAACCACCAAAGGGGTTGATTCTCTACCACAAGAGGAGTTTGACAGAGTACAACAACTCTTCCTCTGGAGATCTCAAGCAAAGGGTTCTGGAGTCAAACGAAACCATGAAAGCTAGGAAAATAGAGGGGTTAAGACGATGGAGGCAACATCAGGAAACTCTTCCAAGAACCCAGGTAGGAAAACTGGAAGGAAAAGACAGAATGATTTGCTGACAGAGTGTGGGAAACTCATGATTAACTCAAGTAAGATGAAAGATCTTACTAGTTACTCATTTACAAATCTTTCATAATGAAGCTCACGACCTGGAACATTAGGGGTCTAGGAAGTAAAAGAAAACAAAGAAATCTTAGCAATAGAATAAAAGAAGAAAAACTAGACATGGTGTTTATCTAGGAAACAAAATGTTCAATAGATAAAATCATAGAGATACATAGCAAATGGCTCATTAAGTATGAATATCTAGAAGTTAAAGCAGACAAAACGGCAGGAGGGATTCTCACACTCTGGAATCCCCATAAACTTGAAATCCTAGATGCTGAAGCATCCAGGAACTACCTTTCAATGGTGATCCAACCTTTGGGTGATAAGGAAATATATATGATCACAAATGTCTATGGTCCTCAAAAACTTGAAGACAAACTCAGGCTTCTCACCTCACTAGAGGGTTTGAGAGAGAGACATCCTGTTATGCCCTGGATTCTGGGAGGGGATTTTAATATGATCAGATCTCTTACAAAAAAAAAATGGGGGACCAGAACACTAGGCAGAGACTCCATTACCTTCCAGCACTTCCTAATCAACATGAGGCTAGTGGACACGAATACAATAAATGGTACCTTCACCTCGAACAATAAGAGGGGAGAGGCTTCTCAAGTTGCCTCTAAACTAGATAGATTTATAATCTCAGAGGACCTCCTTCTCACTGGCCCTAGCTTGACTACATCAATCCTTCCTTTTGGAGGCTCAGATCACTAGCCTGTCCAACTTGAAGCTTCTTTTATAAGAACTCCAAGGAACAGACCTTTCAGGTTTGAAAATGTCTGGCTCACCCACCCTGACTTCATCAGTAATATTGGTAAATGGTGGGTGGAAGATTTGCCCGTTCAAGGCACTAATATGTTCCTTCTACAACAGAGACTGAAACACATCAAAATTAGGCTTAAAGAATGGAACAAAAAGGAGTTTGGAAATATTTTCAAAGCCAAAAGAGAGGTTGAACAGAAACTACAAGGAATCAATCAGATCCTTATCACAGATGGCTTTACCGAGGAAAGGAAAATGCAAGCTGACACTCTTCAATAGAAATGGGAAGACAAATACCAGCAAGAGGAGATCTTCTGGAGACAAAAATCAAGAGTGCAATGGCTTAAAGAAGGGTACAAAAACACAAATTTTTTTCACAAGTCAACCATGGATCACAGGTCACATAACAGTATTTCCAAACTCAGAGACACTCAAGGGAAAGAGCTCAGCACCCACAAAGAAATGGAATGTGCTCTAGTACAACATTTCCAAAGTATAGCAGAGGAGCCTCTCGTAGATAGATCACAATTTATCAGCAACTTCACAAAGTACATTCCAAAGCTTGTAACCAGGGAAGACAATTACAATCTCAACAAGCCAGTGACTGAAGAGCAAGTTAATGAAGTCATCAAAGAAATGCAAAAAGGGAAAGCTCTAGGACCGGATGGGTTCAATGTTGACTTCTTCAAAGCATGCTGGGAAATAGTCAAACAAGATATCCTTGAAGTTGTGGAGGACTCGAGAAGATCCAAAACCGTTTTGAGGGCATTCAATGCTTCTTTCATAGCTTTGATTCCAAAGGAGGAAAAAGCTATGACACCAGACAAATTTAGACCCATAGCTTTATGCAATGTGGTCTACAAAATTATTTCCAAAGTAATTGCAAACAGAGTCAAGCCCCTACTTCCAACGCTTGTGTCTGAGGAGTAAACTAGTTATGTGGAAGGAAGGCAAATTCTAAACAACATCATTCAAGCTTACGAGGGGGTTCATTCTCTTAAGAGCAATAAGCAAGCGGGGATGATCATACAACTTGACCTAGCGAAAGCATATGACAAGCTAAACTGGTTGTACATCAGGGAAGTACTAATAGCGTACGGCTTCGACCACAACTGGATAAGATGGGTAATGGCCCTTGTTACCACAACTAATTTTTCAATCCTGCTTAATGGCTCTCCATCCAGAACCTTTAGGCCTTCGAGAGGCCTCCAACAAGGAGATCCGCTCTCCCCCTTCCTCTTTATTCTCATGATGGAAGGATTAGACAAAGTGATTAAATCTGCCAATATAGAAGGAAGAATCCAGGGTCTCAAACTCACCCCGAATGGGGATTCCTAGACTCATCAACAATTTGTGGATGACACTATGTTGCAGGGTACACCCACAATCAAGGAAGCTAAAGCGTTCAAACAAATCATGAACGACTTTGCTATGGCAGCTGGTACAAAGGTAAGCCTCACCAAATCCAAAATTTTCTTTTTTAATAATGACATTGCTATTCAAAGAAACCTCTCGAGAATTTTGGGCTTTCAAAGAGATTAGTTACCATCCAAATATATGGGAATACCTCTCATTGATAAACCTCTGAGCAAGGAAGTTTGGGAGGCAATGACTAATAGACTACAGTATAAAATCAGGAAATGGACAAGCAGGTCTTTGAATTTAGCAGGACGACTAGTGCTTACAAAGGCTGTCCTGCAAACTATTCCTACCTTCATGTTTTCAGCACTTCCTGCTCCTAAAGGAGTTCTGCAACTCATCGGGAATATTCAAAGAGACTGTCTTTGGGGCAAAGGGGAAGAGAAAAAGAAATGGGCTTTGGTAGTTTGGCATAAGCTCTTTAAATCTAAGAACCATGGGGGTCTGGGACTTCATGACCCTGAAACCCTTAGCAAAGTCTTGGGGGAAAAACTTTGGTGGAGATGGCTAAAGGAGTCGAAAACCCCATGGGCCAAGATTTGGAAACAAAAGTATGCAAACAATTAGCAAGAAAGGGATCATATTCAGATGTCTGGGCACATCAAGGGCTCCCACATTTGGAACAGTGCTTGGGAGAATAGAGCCATAGTTCAGAAGCACAGTTTCTAGGAGATCAGAGATGGAAACCTAGCATGGTTTTGGGAGGATAACTGGTAGCAGGAACCTAACCTGTATAGAGAATAATTAGCCAATCTTAAGAATGACACTAAAAATAAAGGTTTACTCAGGGTAATTGATTTATGGGATCAAACAAGATACAAGGATAAATGGAGAACATGGAAGAACCTGGGATACAGTGAAGAAACCCCCTTGAAGGCCCAAGCAGAAGCTCTTGCAGACATCTTGGAACAAAGAAAGATTTTAACATCTACATTGTCTGACCAACTAAGATGGGGAAGAAACAATGAAGGCAACTTCAACCTCAAAGAAGCGAAAAGAATTTCCATTGGGCTTGACTTCCCAATCCCTGATAAGATATGGAAGGACCTATGTCAGAACTCGCACTGGATGAAAACTAAACTGTTCATGTGGTTGGTGCATCATAAAAAGATTCTGACTTGGGAAAATCTTCATAAAAGAGGTATAATTGGTCCATCTGGATGTCAGTGGTGTGGTCTACAAGAAGAAATGATGAATCACCTACTCAATCTCTACCCATTCACCTCTACCTTGTGGAAATGGGTAGCCTCAATCTTCAGGCAAACTGACAGGGACGCATCTAGCATTACTGGCACTTTAAAGAATTGGCGAAAAGATTTCTCAGAAAATGAAATAGTCAACAAGGCCTAGACTCTGATTCCAGGTTTTTTGATCTGGGATGTATGGAAAGAACGTAATAACAGGATTTTCAAGAAAAGAATAGGCTCAACACAAAGCATCATAGCTTAGATTATAAGAAAGCTCAAGGAAACTGTAAGTAATTGTCTAAAGAAACCCCCTAAAAACCCTCCTCTAAACCAGGATGCACATATTCTTTTGCAATTGGGTCTCTAGTCGCCGATCCCATAGGGCATAAGCAGGATAGTAAGACACACAACAACGGGAAAGGACTTTTGGCAACCACCTCCTCATGGCTTTTTGAAATTTAATATAGATGGGGCCTCAAAAGGAAACCCTGGGGAGGCTGGTTATGGCGGAGTCATAAGAGATAAGCAGGGTTACATAAAAATCATCTTTCATAGTCATTTGGGGAAGGCCACTAATAACATGGCGGAACTCATGGCCTTAGAGCAATGCCTAGAAATCTTGATTAACTCCAATTTGCACAATGCCATCATAGAATTAGACTCTGAATTGATAATCAATTCGGTCAAGAAGATAGGCAATGGAAAAGCACCATAAAAGGTTTCAAATTACTAGCAGTTATTGCAAGTCTATCAACGAATAAAATCCCACCTAAGAACCCTCAGAACACTCAGATTTGTTCACGTGCGCAAAAAAGCTAATAGGTTAGCGGATCGTTTGGCAAATAAAGGAGTTCTCTGCACAAGAAACAACAGAAGTTATGCTTGGGAGTCGACACCCTCAGGAAATTTACGGGAGGAATGTAACAGACAGGCGATCGAAGACAGGGAAAATTATCAATCTATGAAAGATAAGCAGCGATTAGACCAATGGTAACAGAGGAAAGTAAACCAATCACAAGAAAGAAGCAAAGGGTAAAGAGTGGGCAGATTGACAGGCAACCGACCAATGAATGCAGTGAACTCCGGCATCCTACGGATTTTGGGTGGATAAATGCTCAGAGGATAAGCCATCCAATGGACCCGAAAAACTTTAGAGTGGCGGTTTATGCTACTCATCGGGTCCGAATGGAAAAATACCGAATGGGCATGTTGTCGACCCGAAATCGGCTCAGGACCTTCAGATCAACGAAGGCTGGATCGCACAGTATTCGGGCCATAAAGCCAAGAGACGACTAACCCTAAATCGGACCCGAAATTGTATAGAATGGTGGTTTTGGATTCTCATTGAGTCCGTAAGAAAATTTAAGGAGTGGGCATGTTGGGGACCCGAAATCAATTTTAACCGTTGGATCTGCGAGAGCTAGATTGCTCGACTTTCTGGCCATATTAATGCTTAAGCTTAATTTCTTAATGCTTATTTTTAGTTTACATTTTGTTGCAATATGAGTCATAGGATCTGTGGGCCCTCGACATCAAGGGCTTCGGATGCTTCGAGGCTCGAAGCTTATGTCATTCAGCGGACCCGAAAGGACTTTATAACCCTTTAATTTTGTCTTTCGGGTTAAGAGGGAAGGGTTCTCAAGCGTTGTTTTGAGCGCTAGTAAAGAGAGTCAATCCTTTTGTAGGTTTTTTTGAGTTAGGTAAGGGGTTGTGTCTGCCCAGCGGTCTACTAAGTATGCACAGGGCTGGTGTTGTTGTTCTTGACCCCATACAATATGTACATTATGTAATTTTTTGATTAATGAAAGGTACCACTCTTACTGGATCAAAAAAAGAAAGAGTTTTTATACCAAGAGTAATTTTTTTTAAATGCCAAATGTATAGCGATTTTAAAATCTTAGCCTAAAAAAACTTGATACATTGCAACAACAAAAATTTTAAAATCAACTATCAAATTAACACGCAGTGTAGGTGAGCTCAACCCATTGTAATGAAAACTTAAAGGCCAACCATGAAATTAACACATTGTGGGGCAGACTCGATTCATTATAATGAAAACTTTAAAATCAACTATCAAATTGCACATAATGTGATCGAGTTGTTAGACAAGCATCAACAGAGACCTACAAAATATATATATATATTCAAATAGACTAATAAAAAAAAAAACAAAAACAAAAACAAAAATTCAAATATTGAAAAAAAAAATAATACTAACAAGTAATAAAACATAAAAATGTGTATTTGGTAGGAAATAATAGAAAAACTCTGAAAAATCTGCAACCTACGAGATCCGAATTCTGCGTGTTCTGAAACCTATGCACGTGTGTGCTGAGGGATTTGCTGCAAGCCACGGCCGGCCTAGCTAGGTCTACTGGCTCATCATGTAGGCACTGACTCCCCCATAGGGGCCTCCCTCTCCTCCTCCGCCTTCTGCCGTTGAGGCCTTCAAAACCTTGCTGGCCTCTTTGCCGAAGAAGAAATGCATGGAAGCTGCAAAGTTTGTGAAAAAGCTAGAACATATCCCTGAGATTTCCCTTCTGCCAGAAGGACCAATCCAAGTAGCCATGTCTCTGGCAGATCGTGCTCTGGTTGGTCAGTTTACAGGACTTTGGCCTTCCCCGAAATCAACTGAGAACTTGGTCGCCAGGAACTGGGCACCTTTGATAAAAGACAAGGTAACCTCTTACTTCCTCGAAAGAGGTTATTTTTTGTTTGAGTTCTCTGTAAAAGAGGACAAAGATCTCATTTTCCAGAATGGCCCTTACTTCATGGGCCCTCAAGGCCTGTATTTGAATAAATGGACGCCAAATTTCGATCCGGCAATGGATGTGCCTACAGCGGTCCCAGTGTGGGTGAGACTCCCCAACCTTCCAGTTCACTGCTGGAACTAGGACTCTCTAAAGCACATAGGAAATACCCTTGGCAAATTTATAGACAAGGCTAACAGCAAAGATCAGTATGATTGTGCCAGAATCTGTGTGGAGGTAGATCTGGAGGTCGGACTACCGAAAGCCATCAAAATAATTGTAGGTCCCTGGAATCATGTGCAGAAACTGGATTATGTGTAGCTGTCGTTCAAATGCCGGAAGTGCCACGTCTATGGACACTTTGCGAAAGACTACCTGTCCAAAAGTGTGGAAGAAAAAGGGAAGGAAGATGGATGGAACTAGGCAAAGCGCTCCAAAAAATTCTCACAAGAAGAATGCAAATGCAAATGCTAAAGCTCCTCATACGGGTCCTACTCAAAAACCATCCATGGAAAGCCAAGGGAATAAATTCGAGATCCTTGGATCTGAAATCATGATCACTCAGGAGACAGAAATCCCAATGGAGGTCTCTCCATCTAAAGCCTCCCCCTCCACCAAAAGTGCATCAGAGAGATCCAAAGGGAGGATATCAGAAGAGGAGGAGGAAACCCAAGAGTCCGAGGAATCAGAGGAAGAAGGGGAAATAGGTGAATCACAATCTTCTCCTAGAAGATCTACAAGAGGACGCAAGTTTGCAAAGGAAAAAAGAGAACAAGAAACTTATAGGGACAAGCTCCAGGGAAACCAGCCAACGTTAGAGAAACTCTTGGCAAAAACCTCGAAGATGACGAGGATTCAATCCCAGGGCTCCAAGGGAGCTCACCACAGCAAAAATAAATGATGAAGATAGTCTCTTGGAATTGTAGGGGAATGGGCACCACAGCTAAGGAAGAAGCAATGAATAGTTTAATAATATTGGAAGCCCCGGATATCCTCCTCATCCAGGAGACTAAATTGGAGGACACAAATTTCCTCCAAGCAAGAAAAAAATTTTGGAATAAAAGTGGAGCGCATGCAATTTCTTCCCGTGGAGCATTGGAAGGGCTTGGGTCACTCTGGAATGCTAATAAGTTCTCATTAATCTCTGAGTCCTTGAATACCCATTGGATTTTTTTAAAAGTGCAGCATTTAGAATCTAAGGAGATTATTTGTCTATTCAATGTGTATGCTCCTAACAATGCAAGTGAGAAAAAAAAACTGTTGGGACTCCATTAAAAGCCTGGCAGATCTAGAGAATCTGGAAAACATAATCATAGCCAGAGATCTAAAGCTCACCCTCCTCTCAACAGAAAAAAGAGGAGGTAGCATCATTAGAGATCCGACAAGAGAATGGGTGGAAGACCTCATGCAAGACTGGGACCTGCTAGATATCAAGCCGGTTACTGGCACGTTCACATGGTCAAATAAGAGAGTTGGGCCGGGTCACATAGCGGCAAGACTTGATAGATTTTTTGTTCAAAGTTCCTTCCTGCTTCTTGGGTTAGAGGCTAGAATGTGTATTCTCCATAGCAGTGTATCAGATCACAAGCCCATTAGCCTAGAGTTGTTGACTTCTAAGGACCTGGGGCCTATCCCTTTCAGATTTAGTTCTTTATGGACTAAAGAGACAGACTTCATGCAAAAGGTCAGAGATTGTTGGAAAGATCCAGTCAAGGGTTCCCCTTTTTTTGTTTGGGAGGAAAAAATTCGAAGAGTAAAAGCTATGCTGAAAGGCTGGGTTAAGACCTTGCCCAATCCTGTTGTTGAAAGAAAAAAATGCAAAGCGCCCTAGAAAAGCAGCACCTCCATCTAGAAGCTGCTGAAATCGCCAAAGAAGAGTTAGACAAGGAGTCTCAGTTACAGCATAAATTCCATAAGGAATGTCTGGCAGAAGAAGAATTCTGGAGGCTCAAGTCCAGGAGTTTATGGCTCAAAGCAGGCGATAGAAACTCTTCTTTTTTCCACAAGCAAGCCCAAGCCAGGAAATTTCGTAGTTCTATCTCTGAAATCAAAAAAGATAACTGCACCTTAGAGGATTTTGCCAGCATCAAGAAGGTAGCTTCAGATCACTTTGAGAAGATGTATAGTGAAGACATGGAGGCTAGCGAAAACGACAATCTGCTAGACACTATTCCTAACCTCATCACCTATAAAATGAATAAGGCCCTTGAAGGCAAAATTAGCAAAAATGAAGTTAAGGAAGCCCTCTTTGCAATGGATCCCGACAAAGCCCCGGAATCGGATGGTTTCACACCCAGATTTCTTCAAACCTGTGGGCAGATCGTTGAGAAGGAGTTCTTTAAAATGATCCGAAAGTACTAAGAGTGTCAGAAAATTGGAGGCTGCACAAATTCAGCTTTTCTCGCCCTCATCCCTAAAGAAAAAGGTGCAAACTCATTTAATAGATTTCACCCTATATCCTTATGTAACATTGGATATAAAGTGATTACCAAGGTAATAGCAAACAGGTTGAAGAAAATTCTCCCCAAAATAATCCCGGAGAATCAAGGTGGATTTATACATGGCAGACAGCTAGTAGATAATTTCATCCTAGTCCAAGAGGCGATCTATTCCAGCCTTCGTCGAAAAGAAAAAGGTATGGTCATTAAACTAGATCTAGCTAATGCATTTGATCGTGTAAGACATAGCTTTTTGTTTGATGTTTTGCACAAGCTTGGTTTTGCTCAAATTTTATCAAGTGGATCAGAGCTTGTATTTCGAAACCCTGGATTGCTCCTTTAGTAAATGGTAGGGCTGCTGATTTCTTCAAAGCTTCTAGAGGGCTGAGGCAGGGGTGTCCCCTCTCACCCCTCCTCTTTGTGCTACAGGCCTCTGTCCTCAGCTTCTATTTAGATAAGAAGCAACGCGATCAAGATATAGTTGGCATGTGCATAGCAAGAGGGGTTAAGAGCATCAATCACGCCCTCTTCGCAGATGATACCTTGTTGCTGGGGCTGCAACTCATCTTTCTGCAATCAAATTTAAAGAAGTGCTGGAAGATTATTGTAAAGTTTCAGGTAGTGAATTAAACAAGGGAAAATGTCATATATACTGTTGAAATATCTCTTCTGCTTCCGCAAGTTCTATAGCCAGATGTCTAGGCTTTGCAGCTTCTGCATCTTAGACCTCCTTTAAATACCTTGGGCTGCCCATCTTTCATAAGAGGGCTTTGAGCAAGGATTGGCATCCCCATATAGAAAAATTCAAAGCAAAATGCAGGCCTGGGAATCCTCCTGGCTCAACATTGCCGGAAAATCAATTCTCATCAAATCTGTGCTTAGCAGTCTGCCGATATTCCAATTCTCTGTTCTTTTGGTGCCTGTGGGAATCATTAAGAGGATGGAGGAGCTAATCAGAAAATTTTTCTGGAAAGGAGGCAAACATAATGAGAAGAGAATTCCTCTTGTCAATTGGGAAATTGTCTCCAGACCGCTTCAGGAGGGAGGATTGAACTTCAAAAATCTCAGTATACAAAACTTAGCTATGGGAGCCAAACTGATTTATAAAATCATAGCTCCAAATCCAGGATGGGTTCAATTAGCTCTGTGGAGGAAATATTTCAGAGGACAGAGACTCTGGTGTCTGGAGCAATCCAAAAATCAAAATAGAACCCCATTTAGCACTCTAAGCACTAAAACTAGCCCGCTAATAAGAAACCACGCCTATTCGATACCAGGAAATGGTAAAAACATCGGTTTGTGGGATGATAGCATCACGAACAAGCCTCCGCTGGCGGACTCAGGTCTCGAAATCGAGCTGAAGGCGTGGATGGATGAAGCAAATTTCAAATCACTTTGGGACATATCGAACTGGAGTGGAGACAACTGGTCGGGCTGGAAATAGATCACAGTCCCACCTGTGTTGCAATCAGAGTTTGTTGTGCTGTTAATGATGCTGCATGGGCTAGCTCCATCACACGCAAGAAGGAAAGATACGAGAGGCTGGAGACCGAAACAGATAGGCTATACGGTGGCTCAGGGCTACGCCAAATGCATGGAACGACCTCACGTGCCTCTTAATCCTGCCCCCTGGGTTGGCATTTGGAATTTCCCTACTATTCCAAAAATTGACCACTTCTACTGGCTGCTATGCCATCAAAAAATTCTAACAGACAACAGGCTATAGAAAAGGGGCATTCTAGGGCCATCAAGATGCACACTATGCAAGGAAAGATCGGAATCCGCTCTTCATCTCATGCTGGAGTGCAAATTCACAGGTCTAATCTGGCTTGAGCTTCTCGGATCATCGAATTTATTTCCACCTTCCCCCACTCTATCCCGGACTGTTTGTTGGGTGGATGGCTAGGTATCCAGGCCCAAATCCAAAAAACAAGATAGTGAAGGCAGCATGGACTGTTATGCCTAAATTCATCAGCTGGCAAATCTGGTTGGAGAGGAACAGAAGGATTTTTAGAAATAAGGAACAGGACTTCAGACTAGTAGCAAATACAGTGAAAGGTCAGTTAAATGAGTGGCTAAGAGACAAAAGCAATGACACAAACCTAAGCCAGTAGGATATTGAGTTTGGAGCAGCCCTCAACCTCAATTTTCAAAAATCGAAAACCTCATCTATATCCCTCAAAGATTGGCAAATTAGGAAAAACGAAGAAGAATTCCAATCTTGGATGTCCAAACAAACACTTCCTTCTCTCTTCTTTGACGGGGTAGCCAAGGGAAACCAGGAATGGCTAGCGCAGGAGGGCTCATTATAAATCCAGAAGAAACATCTATACACACATTTGCGTGGGGACTGGGCCACTCCTCAAGCATACAAGCTGAAGCGATGGCGCTTTTTCAAGGGATCAAACTGCTCAAAGAGCTGGGACACATGGCGGCAATAGTTTTCGATGATTCCCAGGTCATCATCAAAGCAATGGCAAACAACACAAATTCAGTAGATCTACGACTTGCAAGGACAATTACAAGAATTAAAGACATGACAAAGCTCCTAAATTTGAAATTTTTTCATATCCTGAGAAACAACAACAAAGAAGCAGACGTAGAGGCAAATAAGGTAGTCCAACTAGCTGCCGGAATTATTCTCAGAGATAATGAAATCTCTTGGGACCCAATTCCCTAAATTTCTATGTTCTTCTGCTTTTTATTGAATGAGTTTGTATGCATTCATAAGCTTGAGAAATCAGCAGCAAGAGTTCATTGGATAAATTGTAAAAAGAGGCGATTCATAAGCATATGCTCTATGTCCCGCTTGTTGGAGAGATGCCTAGAAACCAGCTTCACTATTTGTAACCGAAATTATGGCTTTTTGCCAAACATTTAATGAAGTCTCATAACTGTTTCTGTTAAAAAAAA
>APFE031059059.1:0-10990 GCA_000404065.3 Pinus taeda
TCCACAATAGGTTTGTTGGCAGTCGGCAGCATGATTCATTGTTTCGACTATTCTCCTTTTGATTTGAGTTGGCAGATTGCAAGCATCGGTTCCAATTCTGGAGGACGACTGAGACGAGAATGGAGTTGAGCTGAGTATGTGGCATCATGGATTTCGGGAATGATACAACCGATCGCATCGGTTAAACATTTGAGGGCGGCCCTTTGACTATATGGTTTTACTAAGAAAAACCAATAGGTATCCCAAGTTAAACTTTGGATGCCGGCAATTAGTCTTCCATTCTTCTCCAATTCTTGATTGCATGCTTGCTCCAATGTTTTGGCTGACAACAATTTACCTGGAGTGCATTGCGAAATCATGTTAGATAGATAAAGAGTGTTATTGATTAGCTCAATTAAATTACTTGTAGATAATCTACATCTGGAAATCTCTCTCTCTGCTTTCATCAGCTGTGACTACCATTCTAAGAAAAGGATCTCCTTGTGTGATTCTAGAATTTTGGGTAGATTAGCTGCCTTCCCTTCATTGGTGTCTTGCCAAGCAAGAAAGTTTGTCAGAGTCTCATCGGCCTGTTCCAAATCCTGCCTAGCATCAACTGATTTGTCAACTATTGATGTCGTTATATCACAAAGGGGCTCAACCAGAGAAATTTTATGACATAACGGTCTTAACTATGTAACCAATGCTTTGTTGATTTGTAGTGCTTCGGACCTAAAATCTGTCGGTTGCGGAAGACTCTTGAACTTCTCTACTTGAAGTGAAAACTGAGTGATTTGCTCATCTTTCGTTTTCATCATTAGTTCATTCTTTGTCTTTAACCTGGCCAACGCTTCTGATAATTCTTTTTGCTTTTGTATTGCGCTTGAGTCTATTCTTTGTTTCTCCTCAAGCAATTGCTTATTCAATTGATTGTTTAATTGTTGCTGTGTTGATAGTTGTTGTTCCAACTGTTCAATTTTTTGTTGTGCTTCGGACACCTGTGATTGCAACAAAACAATTGCTTGGTCCTTTTCTTTAAGTAGATTACTTACTTCTGATGCCTTATCCATTGTGGCTACCGAATAAGCTCTGGCATACTAAGAAAGTTTTGTTAGGTAATCAGAAGGGTTAAACTCTTCTTTCCACACTACATTAGCTGTCTCTGTTTGTGCTGGAAACAGGGAAGATTGATCAAGTCTTCTCATTTTCCTCTGTCTTTTCACTACAGCCCTGTGTTTGGGACTATAAAAGACATCTAATGGAGGTATGTCCTCTATCTGCAAAATAATTTGATCGGAGGGATCTTTTGGAATCATTTCTAAATCCGTGCTAGGGGGTAAGCCGTTGTTTCCTTCATTCGGAACCGTTGTTGGCGTTGTATCTTGTCCATCTGTTACTTTGGGTGTATTGGCACCTTTTGGACCTTCCAGATTGCTTATAATAGAGTCAAATTGCTGCCATTCTTGGAGTAGTTTAGGATCAATCTGAGTATCCACATTGATATTTTCGCTGCCCTTGTCCAGTTCTTTTTTCTGCTCTTTCTCCTACTCTTTCTCTTGCTCTAGTTCTTTTCCTCTTTCGAGAATCTTTCCTACAGCATGAGGTTTGTCAATAATTTGTTGTTCAGGCTCACTTGATTGTGTTGTTGGGGTAGTAGCTAATAAGTCCAGAGGTAGAGTTTGCAACCTCTGTTCTCTGAGCCTACAGAATTCTACTAGCCTTTCATCGTTGTATCTCATTTTGGCCAGCGTTTGTACCTGGAATAATGATTTTGTCGAAGAAAACAAGTCATCAAAATCATCTTTTTCATGATCAAACCTTATAAGTTTGGCTTGTTCAAGCACAATATAGGCAACCTTCCTTGGATCGAATTGCCTATTAGGAATGGTTGCAAGGTTGAGCATGTTTATTTTCTTTGTTTCCTTCTCCGCATACTTGTAGTTGTGAAAAGTATAAACACCGCATCTCAAAGGAAAAGTAGGCCAAGCCTACTTTTTAGAAGTCCTAAGAGTCTTGGATGTTCCTGTGGTTGTAATTTGGTAGGCCAATTCTCGGGTTAACAGCTTGTCAGGTATATACAGAGGAAGGACATGAGGTCTTGCAAGGCTACCAAAAACCCTTATGTATGTGAACTTGTCTTCCCCGAACCAATTTCCTACAGCGGTTAGGTCAACCTCTGCTTCCGAAGAAATCTTTGGGGCAGTGTTATCAAAAATGGCATAGTAAATAGGCAACATAAAACTGTTACAGATTTGGTACAAGTGGTCCTTATAGTGCACCTTCTATAACTTTTGGTGATAAATGTGAATTGGCATGGGGTCTTGTGAAGTCCATCTCCACCCCAGTACAGGAAATTCAGAATTGAAACAAAGAGTATCTAAAATATAAGCACTATAATAAAACAGAGGAATAGACCTATCGATCACGCGAGTTTTTTCTCTAAACTCAAGAATTGCAGTGGCTAAATTATCTGACAATATGTTTCCCCAATCCATTACTTCACTATTAACTGCCACTTCCATTAAAGGAACCATTTCAATAGTGAATTTTGCAGAATCATGCAATCCCCAAATTCTACACATCATTGCCCCGGCATAACAGTAAGGAGAACATAATGAATCTACAGAGTACTTACCTGAAGATTCATGTTTGTGCCTTGTGGGGTTCTGTCTCCACTCCCGAATTGGGGTCGATTCAGTCTCATTCTCACTTGTGAAATTCTCAAGAAAGGTTTTATTGTATTGCTTTTGAGGTTTGGGTAAGTGATACATTTTCCTTAAGTCATCAGGCTGAAATGAGCCGAAGACCCTTCCGTCAACTGGGCAAAATGTTCTGTTTAAAACCGGGATCTCCTCTACTGCCTGTTACACAGTATTTTGTCACCGTCCCTGTTACCCCTCCTCCCGCACATTGGAGGACCTATTACGGGACCTGTGGGAAGTGACATAACCTGAAAACACCTGCATTGTATCCCCTTGAGTATGTACTCCATATGCCCTGAAGACACCTTCTGCAAAATACCCATAAAAATTGCTCTTTTTCCATTGGCACTGTTCCACAGTGTATCACTCGCGCCAATGGGGGAAATCCTCCAAAGAGGGCACGCCAGCTGGCGCTCTGTGTCAGAGTCGCACTAGAGCTAACCCAGTTGGGTAAAGTTTTTAACAAACAAACTTCTGAAGGTTTCTTCCTAACTTATTCATGAACTGATTCCAGTTTGAGTTAGTTCAGTTGGGCTTCGAATCTCCATAGAAGGGAAGTAGTTCTCCACCTCTCATGGAAGCTTCCTAATGGTAAGGACAATCCCTTAAATTTGGTGGATGGTCTTATCTACTCCTCCTACCTCTATATAAGCTTGTTCTTTTCCCTTTGATAAGCTAGTTAGTAATTCTACTTTTCAAGCTCCCAAATCTAAGTCCCAAAGTCTGAGAATTGCTAAGCTCATGTTACAAGAGGCCTTGTTCACCCCCATAAGGCTATATCTTTAAGGAGGAGATCCATGTCCAAGTAATCAAGGAGAGAGAGGCTTGTTCCCCATCCCCTACAAGCTTTGCAAGGCATGTGTTGCTGATCACCCAGCCAAAGGAGGATTTGACGTCAGAACTTGGTTGTATTCTCTTTTGTTTATCAATAATAATATACGACTATCATTATGGTTCCACTCATGTGTCTTTATAATGATGTTTGAGTTGTATCCTTTACGACTGATACATAGTTGCATTTCTTGGATTTTATGCTTGTATTTGTCTTGTTCTTTGCATGTACAGGTGTCTGTTCATGAGGATCGTGAGGATTGTGACCGGCTAAAGTGAAAGAACGGAAGCGACGACTCTTCTACGAATACTAGCGTTGGATTCGAGGTAGGATCTCATCATTGGTCTTTACTTTGCAATTAGGAACCTACGTGTTAGCATTGTTTGATTGTTGCTAGACCCCATTTAAGCTAGTGGGATCTCCTCTGTCCGCAGAGGGGATTTACCTGTACAACAATTTGGCGACTCCACTGGGGATGTTGGATTTTGCCTTGTTTGTTTATCTTGTCTTGTTGTTTGATTTGTAAACTTTAGACGGAGCCTGAAGTCTGGCCAGATAGCCTTCGAAATGCTATTGCTTTGCATTAGCGAAGTAGATCAATGCTACTTCAGTCCATCTCCGGTTTGGTTTGCAAACTGAACGACTTGGAACTTGCCTTGTTCCTTGATTGTTTCCTTGGTTTCTCCCGCTTGTTTAGCTTTCTGGGTTGAATGCCTGTGTTGTTTTTGCCTCTTGAGAGTACTTAGGTATTGCTGGTTTGGCCTTGGCTCTTTTGTTTTTATTTTTCCATAGCAAACTCGGCTGGTGCTAGTTTATAGCGTGACAGTCGCGCTAGTTGGCGCATGTTGCACACTTACAACTCGCGCCAATTCCTGAAAGGTGCTTGTTGTAGCCTGACAGTGGCGCCAAGCCTGTAAACTTTTGAAGTTTGCTTGGTTCTCAACTTTTTTGAGCTTTGGTTTTGTCCTAAGTACCTTTATTAGACTACTTGAGTGTGTTGGAGTGTGATTTGACTGGTTTCGATCACTACCCTTTGGGTGTTTTCTTTTTTCTACCGATTTCGCATTTCTAGCCCTAGGGCATCTAGTGGCCTCGTGAATCAAGCCTTCCTAAGGTGTTTTGATCTTCTTGTGGTCCAGTCGACTCTTTTTTTTGTTCCCTTACACTTGTTTAGTAGTTGTGAATCATTTTGTTGCGTTATTTGGGTGATTTGCTTCGTCTTCACTTGAATTTCGCTTCGTCTCACTTTGAGCCCAGATCACACGGCTCATCGTTCTCTTTGGGATCTTTTTGGTTCTTTAGATGTTTGATTTGTTGATTTGAGGAAATGAACGTGTTTGTATTGCAAAGAATTTGTTTGTGTTATTTCTCAAAAGTTCTTTAGTGCATTTTTCCATTATCGAAAAGAAAAATATCTTTTGCTTTGAATCAGATAATGAAAATTAGGACTTTTCGTTTCGATTAGTGATTTAGCGATCTTAAAGAAAATTTTATTGGTTTGCATTAGCTGCATTAGAGAAACTCTTTGTTGTTTGTGATCGTTTCGTTTGCATGAAAGCTCTCTAACTCTCTCGTAATTAGCATTCATCGAATGGAATGACATGTTTTGGCATATATTTTGCATTTAGGGATTTTGAGAAATCACATACGGTAGGACCTGAAAACCGAAACTTAACTCAAGATCAACTTTAAAAACAAATCGAATAAACCTAAAAACGCATTGGAACATAACGCTCACATTCTAGAGGTCTAGGCTAGAGACGTGCTCCGACGTCGTTAAACCTAGTCACTTTTGTTTTCACTTGAGGTTGGGTGATTCCTCCTTGTGTGACTCAACTGTGGTCTAGTACGGACTTGTGCTCCCACGTACCGTCACGTATATATGGGGAGACTCCACTAGGTTATCATCCTTGATCCACAGGAAGCCGTGTTTGCCACCTTACAGCCCGTAACGCACCGAACACAGCATTCGGGAAGATTGACTGTCGTACGGAAAGTCCTTGGCTTTCATATGATTGCTAAGGTGTATATGCAGTTTTAACGGATTGTCTGGTAAACCCCTTGCCTAGTTTCTCCAGAGTAAGTCACTTTTTGATCCTTTTCGGACTCCTTAAAAGAAAAGGCTCACTTGAGCATTTGTCACTTCAGGCTCACTAAATATTCGAAGGCGACTAGAGTCATCTTTTGTCCTTTTCTCGACTCTTAAAACATGAAAAGGTCAAGTTGTGTCCTAATGTCTTAAAATTTATTCGACCACGATTACATTTACCTTGTTAGATCTTGTTTGCGTTAGTTTTGAGTTGGGTCTTTCTTCGTTAGCTTGTCTAGGATTTTTGAATTCGATCATCCTGGTGGATCCATCAATCCCGTCTCCTGTCCCTAGTGACCAAGGGTCTCCTTCTTCAGGTCAACCCTACGGGAATCCGAGACAACCTTACGCGCAACAAGGATAACCTGGAACGCAGCAAGGATACCCTTTTGGGCAGGGTGGTCAGTGTTACATGCAGCAAGGCCAACCCGCTGCTCAGCCTAGTCAGCCTTCTGGTCTGCAAGGACAACCCTCAGTTGCGCAAGGACAACCAAACACCCAGCAAGCTCAACCTTCTGGGCAAGTAGGTCCGTCCCAGATCCAACCAGGACAACCTTCCAACCAGGTGGCCCAACCTCAGTCTTCCCAAGGACATCTCTCTGGGCCTGCTCAACCGGGCATGCAGATGGTTCCTGCTTCTCAAGCTCAACCCAGTTATCAGCCCCAGAATCAAACTGGTCTCTTGCCGCAAGGTGGGTTTCAATCCCAACCTTCTTACCAAACGCAACCCAGTTCCCAGGCTCAATATGGAGCCCAGCAACTGTATGGATACCAGCAACCCCAGGGGCAAACTTAGTTTACCCCGTATCAAAAATATCAATAGCCGTAGGCCACCCCTTATTGAAATTATCAGCAACCAAATGTTGCTCCTGCAGGTCAGTATGGTAACCAATGGGGTGCTGGGGGGCAGATCCAGAATCAACCGTCCGATTATGGATATAACCCTTATGGACCTGGTCCGTCCGGACAAGGTCAATGGGGGCAACCAGCAACTGGGTGGAACTCTGGCCCTACCTCATATCCGCAGATGTCCTTCAACCCTCAGCTACCATTCTTAGCAACGTTGGAACTGCCCGATGTGTTGAAGTTAACCAATTATCCTGTCTTGCATAATCCACAATGGCCGCCAGTTCCAACCAAGATACCCGGTGATTGTCCCAAGTTTGATGGCAAAGCTGGAGAGGATCCTCAAGCCCATGTAATGACTTACCACATTTGGTGTTCATCTAATTCATGGCTTGATGATTCAGTTCGACTTCGCCTATTCCAAAGGACTCTCACCAGCTCCGCTACTAAATGGTACATTGATTGACCCGTGCATCTTTTCAAGATTTCAATTCATTGGCAATGGCATTCCTCACTCATTTTCAGTTACCCATTCGGTACGAGATGGGAACTCATCTCCTTACGTCTCTCAAGCAGGACACAGCTACACACATCTCTGATCATATACATGAATGGAGAAGGCGTCGTCGGTTGATCAAGTTCTAGATTCCTGATTAACTCCTCTCTGATTGGTTCACAACTTCCTTTGTCCCTAAGATCGCACGTGACATTGCTATGGGAGCTTGCGTGACTGAAGAGCAAGCTATCGCGTGTACTCAGTACCTTGACTTAGTTTATTCTCAGTCAGGTACTTTATATGAGTATTTTCCTGATGCCCCGAGACATGGTACATCCAAAGTTCCACCAAAGCCATCTGTTGATGGTGTTATTGGCTCTGTAAATCCGGCGTTGAAAAAATCATCCTCGAACCCTGGGAAGCAAAAATCGAATGCTTCTAATGAAAATACTTCTCAGGGTGGTTCTAATTCTGGAAGTACTTCCGAGGTTAACGCCGTCCAGCCCACCACGGCGAACAAAGCCTCGAAAGGAAAGAAAAAGGGGAAAGTAAAGAATAAGTCTGAGCAACCTAAATAGGATTCCTCCAAACCTCCATCCTAGGAAGGAGCCAAGCGTAAACCAAATGTTCCTTGTCTCATCTGTGATGAGGATCACTATACCAAAGACTGCCCAAGGCGGTCCGAGGTTAGTCGTTTGTTGAAAGGTGCTCCTGGGATTCCTACGGTTCTGAAAGAACCTTTCCCCTCTCAACAGACTCAAATGGTGGCTGATCCATCTTCGTCTTCTTCTCCCTTTGGTTCCCAAGTGTTCATGGCTGGAACCATCCCCGTTCATGTAACGACTCGAACAAAGGAGTATCCCGTCATCCGTCGGGAAGGAGCCTGAGGTCCCCTCAAGTGCTCCTCCGTCCAATTCTGGTCCGCTCCACATCGAGAGACCTAGTACTGAGACAACAATCTAACCCACTCCCAAAGGAGTACTCCGAAGATCATCTTATAACCCAAATGCTCGTGCTGCCTAGCACTATAGCATAGTTGAGGACTTAGCGCAGGCTCCGTCGGCTATGTTCGCTTTAGAAGTTCTCTAAAGCTGCCCCCTCAGAGGAAGTCCCTGTTATCGGCCATCGGTGGCATCGACCCGGCAGATTCGGATTTGATCACCTTTGATCTCGAGAGCCATGTCCCAAGGCTGCCTCATCAGATCGCCTTCCTCATACAAGTCATCATCAATTCAAAAACGATCCATCGTACGGTTATTGATGAAGGCGCGTCAACTTGCATCATGTCTGTTGCTTGTTGGAAAGCGATCGGGTCTCCGACTTTGAGCTAGTCTCCCACGACACTGGAAGCCTTCGATGGGAGAGAATCTCATCCCTATGGTATTCTTCAACGATTTTCTATTACTTTAGAAGGGAAAACCGTTGAAGTAGAAGTTGAGGTTGTTGACGCAAATCTTACTTACAACCTCCTTCTGGGCCGGATTTGGACATATGCCATGCGTGCCATGGCTTCGTCCCTCTTCCGTGTCATTCGTTTCCCTCACCAAGGGAAAATTGCCACGGTAGACTAGCTCTCCTCCTTCGCTTCTTCTTCTTAAAGCAATGTGCCTTTCGTTGAGCATACATCCATCCCGTTCGAGAGTGTGGGAGCCGGGCTCTTCAAAGATCCCGCCCTCATGGGTGTTTTTTCGCTCCCACCTCCAAACCTCGCCTCCATCAGTATGATTTCAGTTCGTTCTGATCCTTGGGTCCTTCCCCCCATCGACCAGATAGAATCGTGGGGTGAGGAGATGCCGTTGAGTCCCGCCAAGCTCAACTACATCGAAATTGTTGTTGTGTCGGCTCCTCCTACTGAATCTGCTTCTTTAAGCGGAGCTCTTGACTCATATGACTATTCCCCTTGGCTCGGAGAATGCGCCTCCTCAGACCCATTAAAGGAAATATTTCCTTCTGACGAAGCCATCATAGATGCCATGTCTCTCGAGGAACCTCCGTGGTTCAATCTTCATCACCATTCCTCGTTTCTCCCAACCCTTCGGGAAACATTGGCTTGTCTCGAGCGGTTTGCTCCGTGTCTCCCTTCACAACCTCTTCAGACACCTATTCAGGTCTATCAAGTATCGTCTGAAGGGAATTTGGGGAACATTATGCAGACCCAACCTATCGACATCTTTGTCAAACCAGGGATTGTCGAGAACATCTACATAGGAGTCACTTGTACTCCTGAGGAAATTCAAATCTATATAGCTCTTTTTCGCGAGTTCCGCGACGTCTTTGCATGGTCTTATGAAGAGATGCTCGGCATTGATCCAAACATCGTAGTGCATGAGATACCTACGTATCCAGGAGCTAAACCTGTTCGTCAGCGTTTACGCCCTGTGCACCCCCGCAAGGCTGCAGCTATCAAAGCGGAAGTTGAAAAAATTCTTAAAGCTGGTTTCATTTACCCTATCCCACTCACAGATTGGGTCTCGAACATTGTGCCTATGGATAAAAAGCAGGGTACTATTCGCGTCTGTGTCGATTATCGCGATATTAACCGAGCCTGTCCGAAAGATAACTACCCCACACCTTTCATTGACCAGCTCATTGATGAGTGTGCTGGGATTGAGATATATTAGTTCATGGATGGATTTTCTGGCTACAACCAGATTAATATCACGCCTGCCGATCAACACAAGACGGCCTTTATCTGTCCGTGGGGTACTTTCACATATAAAAAGCTCCCTTTCAGTCTCAAGAATGCCGGTGCCACTTTTCAACGTGCGATGTCTTACGCCTTTCATGATATCCGACACATCGTGCAGCCTTACCTGGATGACCTTCCCGCTCATTCGGCTAAGCGCCAAGGCCATCCGTCACATCTCCGTGAAATTTTTTTCTGCTGTCGACACTACAACATTTGACTTAATCCGCATAAATGTGTCTTCTGCGTAGAATCTGTTCGACTTCTCATGTTTATCGTCTCCCGAGAGGGCATCCGCTTGGATCCCCTTAAAGTCGAAGCCATTTTGAATCTTCCCCCCCCTGCTTCTTTGCAACAACTGCAGAGTTTGCAAGGAAAATAAAACTTCTTACGATGATTTATCCCGAATTATGCTGAGGTGGCAAAAGGTTTCACGCGGTTACTCAAGCGCGACACCCCGTTTCGATGGGATGCCATAGCTGAAGAGTCTTTTGCACATCTTAAAACTCTTCTTATTTCCGCCCCTTTGTTGCGGCCTCCGAATTACCATCGCGATTACACGTTGTATCTAGTCGTTGTTGATACCACCATCGGCATGGTTCTGGTTCAGGATGATGATGATGGCACCGAACACATTATCTATTACCTTAGCCGCAATTTGTTAGACACGGAATCTCGATATGCTTATGTCGAGAAGTTGGCACTAGCCGCTGTTTGCGTTGTTCAACGCTTCCGTCATTACATCTTGTTGCGCGTCATTACATCTTGTTGCGTACCACGACAGTGATCTCTGATTGCAACCCCATGACCTACATTCTGTCACGCCAGTTACTGGGGGGCAAATACTCAAAGTGGATAGTCATCCTCCAAGAGTTTGACTTGGAATTTACTGCTGCCAAGTCTAAGAAATCACTTGTCTTCGCTGAGCTGTTGTGTTCTTTGCCATCTACTATTGCCTCCTCTCAGTTAGAGGATTCCATTCCAGACGAAACTCTCTTCCTCATTAGCACCCTTGATCCCTGGTATGGGGATATTATTGTCTACTTGTAGACATCCTCCTTCCGTCTCGAGACCTCCAAGGATGCCCGTCGACGGATCCGACATCAATCCCAACCATATCGCATCGTTGGGGACACCCTGTACCGTCTCGGTGTCGATTCTGTTCTTCGCCGATGCTTGAATCTTGAAGAAGCAGAGAGAGTTTTGAATGACTGCCACTCAGGTGCGTGTGGTGGTCACATGTCTGGATATGCCACTGCACAGAAAATACTCCGTGCTGGCTATTTTTGGCCCTCCATTTTTAAGGATTGCATTCTTGTCGTCCGTTCATGTCATGAGTGCCAAATTTACCAACGGAATA
>APFE031059072.1:0-35708 GCA_000404065.3 Pinus taeda
TGCTTTGAAATTTTGGAATTTCTCAAACACTTCACTTTTGTTTTTAAGAAAGTAAATCCAAGTCTTTCTTGTAAAATCATCAATAAAAGTTAGGAAGTATTGATTACCTGCTAATGATGCTGCTTGCATCGGTCCACATAAATCTGAGTGGATGATCTCTAAGGGTGCCTTTGCCCTTATGTTTTTACCTGATGGAAAACTTTCTCTATGTTGTTTCTCCAATATGCAACCTTCACATAGGCTGTCCGGTTTCTCTATCAATGGTAATCCTTTCACCATTCTTTTTCTGCTTAACAAGTTTAGACCTCCAAAGTTGAGATGTCCAAATCGCAAGTGCCACAACCAATTTTCATCATTTGGCACGCTTTGGAAGGCCTCTTGGGTAACTGCTGCAATTTCATTTTTGTTTTTCAAATCTGCCCTGATCCTGAGAGGGAACATCCTGTTCCTTGTCATCTTCACTTCAGCAATGCATCGTTTTTTGGTTGCTATATCCATGATGGTACACACATCATTCACAAAGTAAACATTGTAACCCTTTTGAACAAGCTGTCCAATACTTAAGAGGTTACATCCCATTCCGGGGACATAATAGACATCTGCTATGGTTTTCCTTTCTCATTGCTTTGTAAATATTTTTACCTCCCCTTTTCCCATAACAGAAACTTTGCTATCAGTTCCTAGTGTGACTTCTGATTTCATATTTTTATCTAGGGCAGAAAAGAGAGCTATATTTCCTGTCATATGGTTGCTGCAACCTGAGTCTAAAAACCATATGTCTTCACTATTTGTTTCAGCCATGTTACAAGCTAACAACACATTTGTTTGGCTGATGTTCTCTCTAGTAACATTTGCATTTTGTCTATTACTCATATCATGCTGCTTCTTCCTACAATCACTGGCATAATGCCCATATTTCTTACAATAATAGCATTGGACATTGGATTTTTCATACCTTTGTCCTTGAGCATGATGTTGTTCTCTTTGCTGGCTGCTGCCTTGGCCTTGGTTTTGATTTGGATTGCTGCCTCTTCCTTGAGCATTTGCTGGACTGTTCCTTCCTCCTCTGTTCTGGCTTCTGCCTCTTCCTCTCTTGTTTCCTCTGCCTTGACCTCTTCCTTTTCCAAAGGACATCTGGGTCTTGAAGGCTTGCTCTAGAGATGAGTTCTGATTCCTACTCAATCTCTGCTCATGTGTTATCAGTGATGCATGTAGCTCATCAACTGAAAAGCTTGAGAGATCCTTTGTCTCTACAATGGTGGTGACAATAGCATCAAACTTTGAGGGTAAGACCCTCAGTATTTTCTCCACAATCCTCCTATCTTCAATGGTTTCTCCATGAGTCCTCATCTGTGTGACTAGACCAATTACATGTGTGAAGAATGAGTCAATATTGTCTGACTCCTTCATGTTGAGATTCTCAAAATCTCTCCTCAGCAACTGTAGTTTTGCTGTCCTTACTTTCTCCATGCCTTGGTAGGCTGTCTTGAGAGTTTGCCATGCTTCTTTGGATGTCTTAGCTCCTGCTATCCTTGGAAACACACTCTTGTCTAATGCTTGATACAAAAATACAAGGGCTTTTGAATCCTTCTTCCTATTGCTCTTCAATAGGTCTTTCTCTGCCTGAGTTAATGTGTTAAACTCATTCTCATTTGCTGGTTCATCAAAACCATCTTCAACAAGTTCCCATAATTCTTGACAGGCAAATAGGGCTTTCATGGTTATTGCTCAATGGTCATAGTTTGTCCCATTAAACTGTGGGAATTGAGGGTTAAACAAACCCATACCAGTGCTTGCGCTGGCCATTCCTTGCATCCTCAGCTATGCTTCTAAATCCTTGACTGTGTATTTAAAAACAACTGACTACTGCAACCAAAAGACTCCTCCCTTCAGCTTCTTTTTCACCTACAAAGAGCCTAAGCCTGCTCTGATACCACTGTTGGGTATTTTTACAATGGGAAAATACAAAAACCACAAAAATACAAGCACAGAGGCAATGCTCTGTTTTCTTTACACCAGGATCTTTTTGCACAGAGGAGCCTTAAAAAAAATTACTGAGCAGAGTATTGCACCACCATAAAAGATTTCTATTCATTAAACAAAAACACTTACATATTCATCCTCTTTTACTCAGAGGGATTCACCAAAACATTTTAACAAAAAATTTACTCTGCCTCCTATGAATTACACCACTATGTGTAAATATTTCATTTACATTCACTACTGTGTGAAAACAAAAATTACAGGGATTTACACATTTACCTTTTCACTGCTGTGTGAAACAATTCATGGTTTTGAAACAAAACTATCCACTGATTTTCTTCATTCACTTCTCCTTCTCCTGCACTGCTGTGCATTCTTTTTACTTCTTACATTACAAAACAAAAAAATTTTACGCTGCTCCGTTTCATACATATTCAAAAATGAACTCTGTTACATTTTCATTTTACCAGCTGTGTGGTTTTTACTTCTCGTTGCTGCGAACAGAGGTTCTCCTCCTCTCGTGTGCAACTCTATATTACCTTAAGTCAACACTCAACTAAAACGTATACAATACAATTCATATGCAATTAATTAAAAACTTACATTTCATTTTTCGCCCATACTTCCGTATGCCATAACTATTACGGGCCGTAAAAACATTAAAAACTTTACCAAAAACCATGTCATAATATTAACTTAGGGTATGGGCTCAACTTTACTCCACGCTGTATTTAATGTTTAATCAGACCCGTATGCACTTTCCCATGATCGGACAGCGGAGAAAGAAGATTTTAATCGAATGGCGGAGGATGGATATCGGAAGACCTTTTCTCACGGTACTTTACACCACAGTGCAACTTTGGTAAATCAACGATAGTAAATGCTGGAGGTCATCGGATGGTTGACAAGAATATCGGAAGAGCTTTTTCAACTGACTTTTATCGTCCGAAAAGTGTCAGGGGATGATGTCACGGCAATCCACGTGGCTGCTCCAAATCGCGTCGGAGCTCCTCGCACGGAAACAGCGTTAAGCCAAAAGCGGTGCGATAACTTCCCGGTGGTTTCAGGTTTGCTGCTGGGTGGTTTTGATACTGCGTTGACTGCTGACCCGCGCGCGCAATGAAATTACAACTTTCAACACCCACAACAATCACGTTTCATAACAGGCCTGCGGCCAAATACAATCACCGTTCTGTTATAACGTCGTGCGCATCGCATGCGCCCTCCGTTGCCAAGACCGGCAATCTTATCGCAGTTTGGTTACAAACTTGTGCGCATTGCATGCGCCCTTCGTTCACCAAGACCGACCGTTTACCACAGTTCTGTTACACCTTCGTGCGCATCGCATGCGCCCTTTGCTGCCAAAACCGGTAATAATTTCGCAGTTCGCAACTGCGTTTTTCCCGACCCCCTGTCCGCCTCTATGACCGAGCCTTCGTTCACATATGCGCTACTTCTGCGCCAAGATCAACTGCGCTCACTTTTAGAGACTAGAGAGATTGAACTCCTTGATCGAATGATCACTTGTCCGAATTCGAATGGTTTCCAAATGAGCTTGTGCGCTGCCTTTATAGGCTCCACTGCCGATTTGGGGAGGGGTGTCGGTCTGCCAAGCCGACCCCCAAATACATAAACAATCGCCCGATTTAACATAAAGCCAACTTGTTTATTGTTGAATAGTTGCGTCTTCCACTTTTGGCGGGTCGGCCCTTGTCGCACAAGGCCGCCCACGCCAAAGTGGGTATAAGCCTGCCATCCTTCGCGCGCTCGTCCAACCTGTGTGTGCACCATCCATCTCCGAACTGCTCCACCTCGTGTCGCTGTGCTCTCTCGCTGATGTCGCCCCTCGGTCGTTCGGCGCTCCGTGTGTGTCAACCCGTGCCTTCGCACGTCGTTCGTTCGGGCGGGCGAGCGCACCTTCGTGCAGCCCTCCGCCCTCCGTTCGGAACCCGCTGCTCTTCACTTGGTCGTTTCGTGTGTTGTTTGTTGGGGGCGGTCGTCGCACGACCCTCCCCTGTTGCCCGCGTGTTGCCGTGCCCCACCGGTTGCTACCTTGTGCTGTTTGCCCGGCAGGTGGGCGCACCTTCGTGCAGCCCTCTGCCATCGTTCGGATGTCCGCCCGTTTCTCCCAACGACCACCCTATGTGTGTGTTCGGGCGGTCGTCGCACGACCCGCCCTGCTGCCCGTGTGTTGCCGCGCCCCACCGGTTAGTTTGTTTCGTTTGTCGTTTTGCCCGGGCGGGTGGGCACACCTTCGTGCAGCGCTCCGCCCATCGTTCGGACTTCGCTCGTTCTATAACCGGTCCTCCGTCCTGTGTGATTGTTCAGGGCGGTCGTCGCACGACCCGCCCCTGCTGCCCGTGTGGAGCTGCACGCTGCTGCCACTGGTTAGTTTGTTTCCGTTTGCCTGTTCGTCGATGACTTCGTTCAGGGCGTCTGCCTCTCGGGCGCGGGTCGCCCTCGTGTCGCCCGCCCATTATGTGCGTGCCCATCAACCATCAACTTGCGTTTTTTGTGCCTCGCCCGGCGCCCGGGTCGTGCACGTTGTCAGGTGAAGGCTTGCCCGCCCGTCGTGTGGGTCGCCCGCCCGTCGTGCGGAGCGCCCGATTCCTCAGGGCATAACATCCTCCCCCACCCTAAGACGTTTTCGTCCCGAAAACATTCCGTCCCGGCGGTCCCCCACCGAATTCTGCCAGCAACCAACATGTAGCCTCATCCGCTATGATCTCCATTCGGCCACCGAACTGTATGTGTAAATGAGCAAGTGTCACACATCTTAGTTATGTGCCCACACTTACTTTTCTGATCCCCTGCCCAGGTTCATGGGAACCCCCATTTTTCTGCTCCACTTGGGACCATCATACCTGCCCAATCACCTTGCGGGCTCACTGCCTTGAGCAGTCAACAATGAGGCCTGCCTCCCATATCAACTAAGAAGTTCTCAATGGAGGTGAGCCAGGCGGCTCTCCTTCGTCCATTAATTTGACCCATTTGTCTGGATCTTCACCCTCTATTTGTCGCTGGTGTACCTCCCGATCTTCCTCCTAGATGTTCGGTCTCATACATGTATTATTTCCTTCGTCATCGCCCTCCACTAACTTTAGCCTTCTTGACAAATCCAAGATGTTGTCTGTGAGTGATTGAATGACCAATTCCTGTTCTGCAGCTGGTCCCTTCGATCTAGAGGGACATTCTTTAACTCTGTGAGGTCCTTCACAAAGCCAGCACTTCAAAGGTTCCTTTTTTTCGAGGTGCTCGACTTCATCCTGTTTGTTCGAAGAACTCGGCCCTGGATTGGCTTGTCTCGTCCCAAGCTTCCCTCTTACCGTGTTCTGTTCAAATTTATTACCAAATGCTTCATCAACCAAGCTCTTGGAGCCCTCTTTCCGAATGTCCATAGGATGTTCACGGTAGTGGGCTCCCAACTTGTTGATATAGTCGAGCTCCCCTTGCTCAACTATGACCACCCTCTTGCCAAGGAGTCTTCTCCTTATCCCTTCCTCGACTTGCTTGACCTCTGTTTCCACCTTAGACCTTTCTTCTCTTAATCGAGCCCTCTTATCAAAGATCTTTTGAAGATCTAGCATATTCAAGTGGATCTCCTTGTCAACCTTGTCGAGCTTTGTAGTACTTCCGCACTGGTCCCTGAGTTCGTTTAACTCCTTCCGAAGTCCCGAACAGCTCTCCCGAAATTTCGCAATTTCGGTCTGCATCGCAACCCAGCTAGAGTTCCAATCACTCACGTTCTCCAATACTTCGTACCCATGTGTTTTGACTGCGCTATGGTCACTGTCGTCCATCTTCTTGCCGCTGCCAAATTCCTTCTTCAACCCTTTCGTTCTTGCAAGTATGTCCTCTTCAAGCTCTTCTACGGTGGCGAACCCCCACTTCTTAAAGAGAGGTACCTTGGTACCACTTGTAGAACCCTTGTCGTCCTTCACCATTTCTTGCAGATATCTACCCCAGACCAGGCAGATTCACCTTCAATTTTCGCTTGGATGTCCAAGCTTCCACGAACAACCTGTTCAACCAGCTTCCAACCGATGTTCCCACACCTCTCAACTGTTACGAACGATCTGTTCACCAGCTCCAACCGAGCTCTGATACCATCTGTCACGCCCCCAATCTTTTTTTTCCTTTTATTGGGCGGGTGCGGCACCATCGTACGCTTGTTTTGAGCGTATGTGGACTACGCCTTCGTCTTTCCACACTTAATTCTGCTCTACCGAATTAGTGTAAACTTAAATTTGTAAAACATATAACCGAACGGCAAACATATAATTCCTAATTATATTTCACATTCACTTATAATTCAATTAACAGCAAAACCGCAACATAAACATGTAATGCAACATTAAGAAACATTAACACAGAGTTTATACGGGAGGGGCAACTCCCAACCAAGTGCGCCCTCATACTTTTATTAACTTGCCAAGTTTCTTTTTACAATACGTGTGCCCGCGGCAATCACGTTTCATAACAGGCCCGCGGCCAAATACAATCACCGTTCTGTTATAACGCCGTGCGCATCGCATGCGCCCTCCGTTGCCAAGACCGGCAATCTTATCGCAGTTTGATTACAAACTTGTGCGCATCGCATGCGCCCTTCGTTCACCAAGACTGACCGTTTACCACAGTTCTGTTACACCTTCGTGCGCATCGCATGCACCCTTTGCTACCAAAACCGGTAATAATTCCGCAGTTCGCAACTGCATTTTTCCCGACCCCCTGTCCGCCTCTATGACCGAGCCTTCATTCACATCTACGCTACTTTTGCGCCAAGATCAACTGCGCTCACTTTTAGAGACTAGAGAGATTGAACTCCTTGATCGAATGATCACTTGTTCGAATTCGAATGGTTTCCAAATGAGCTTGTGCGCTGCCTTTATAGGCTCCACCGCCAATTTGGGGAGGGGTGTTGGTCTGCCAAGCCGACCCCCAAATACATAAACAATCGCCCGATTTAACATAAAGCCGACTTGTTTATTGTTGAATAGTTGCGTCTTCCACTTTTGGCGGGTCGGCCCTTGTCGCACAAGGCCGCCCACGCCAAAGTGGGTATAAGCCTGCCATCCTTCGCGCGCTCGTCCAACCTGTGTGTGCACCATCCATCTCTGAACCGCTCGACCTCGTGTCGCTGTGCTCACTCGCTGATGTCGCCCCTCGGTCGTTCGGCGGTCCGTGTGTGTCAACCCGTGCCTTCGCACGTCGTTCGTTCGGGCGGGCGGGCGCACCTTCGTGCAGCGCTCCGCCCTCCGTTCGGAACCCGCTGCTCTTCACTCGGTCGTTTCCTGTGTTGTTTGTTCGGGGCGGTCGTCGCACGACCCGCCCCTGCTGCCCGCGTGTTGCCGCGCCCCACCGGTTGCTACCTTGTGCTGTTTGCCCGGCGGGTGGGCGCACCTTCGTGCAGCCCTCCGCCATCGTTCGAATGTCCGCCCGTTTCTCCCAACGACCATCCTATGTGTGTGTTCGAGCGGTCGTCGCACGACCCGCCCTGCTGCCCGTGTGTTGCCTCGCCCCACCAGTTAGTTTGTTTCGTTTGTCGTTTTGCCCGGGCGGGTGGGCGCACCTTCGTGCAGCCCTCCGCCCACCGTTCGGACTTCGGCCGTTCTATAACCGGTCCTCCGTCCTATGTGATTGTTCGGGGCGGTCGTCGCATGACCCGCCCCTGCTGCCCGTGTAGAGTTGCACGCTGCTGCCACCAGTTAGTTTGTTTCCGTTTGCCTGTTCGTCGATGACTTCGTTCAGGGCGTCCGCCTCTCGGGCGCGGGTCGCCCTCGTGTCGCCCGCCCGTTATGTGCATGCCCATCAACCATCAACTTGCGTTTTGTGTGCCTCGCCCGGCGCCCGAGTCATGCACGTTGTCGGGTGAAGGCTTGCCCGCCCGTCGTGTGGGTCGCCCGCCCGTCGTGGGGAGCGCCCGATTCCTCAGGGCATAACACAGGTCGACAAATCAACTCGGCCATTGTAAAAGGTAACTATGGTTTCTTCCCATTGAAAATCACTTTGAACTTGTATCTTGTTTCCGCTATTTTCATATATCGGGGTTATTGGAGAGCTATTATATTCATATCGATCTCTCATTCCACTGCAGGTTGCATTTCTGGAGGAGTTGCGCTGACCGCAATATTAGTGATATTCTTAACGTTTTATGCCAAGAAGAGAAGACATCTTCCTGCTACCTCTACTTCAAAGGTGGAGAAATTCCTAGAGGATTATGCTGATGAAATGCCAACCAGATATTCACTCTTTCATCTTAAGAAGATCACAAACAACTTTGCGGAAAAGTTGGGCGAAGGAGGTTATGGCGTGGTGTATAAAGGAAAGCTTGTGAACGGCATTTTAGTGGCTGTCAAGCTTCTTGATAGGCATAGGCACAGCCAATCCCAATTCATGAATGAAGTAACAACAATCGGACGGATCCATCACTTCAATTTGGTTCGTCTGTTGGGGTATTGCTTCGAAAGCCCCACAAGCGCACTGGTATATGAATACATGCTTAATGGATCTCTCGACAAGTTTACATTTGCCGGAAACGAGAATGGGCAAATCTTAAGTTGGGAGCAAAGGTATTCAATTGCTTTCGGTGTGGCTAGTGGAATTGCATATTTACACCAAGATTGCCAGAATCGCATCATACACTTCAACATCAAACCTCACAATATATTGTTGGACGCCGACTTAACCCCTAAAGTTGCTGATTTTGGTCTGGCAAAACTTTGTGGGAAGGGAGACGACCATATTTCCATGACGACAGCAAGAGGGACGCCGGGATATGTTGCCCAGAGGTGTGGTCCAAAGGTATGGATCCTATTACAGATAAATCAGATGTCTATGGTTTCGGAATGCTGTTGCTAGAGATTGTTGGGGGCAGAAAGAATATTGATGTACAGGTAAGCCGGTCGAGTCAGTTATACTTCCCTGAGTGGGCTTTCAAGCTGATTGAGAGTGGCGAGTTGGGGATGAGACTGAGAGGAGGAGAAATAGAGGCTGCAGATGAGGAGACGGCGACGAGACTCACAAAAGTTGGATTGTGGTGCATTCAATACCAGTCCAGAGATCGTCCTTGTATGACGAGGGTTGTCCAAATGTTAGAAGGTAATGGAGCAGACGTCCCCAATCCTCCGTTACCCTTAAATTCCTCGGCTACGCCTGAAAATCCTATACTCTCCTCCACAGTGAGTTCTTCTTCAATTGAAATTACTCTTCCACGGTGATTTGATACATCGTGTTTGGAAGTGATTTCTTTATATATGTAATAAAGAGAATTTAAAAAATATTATGGAAGATCGGCATTTGTTTTTTAATGACATTATATTAGAAAGAGATATGTATAAAAAATGAATTGCATTTCAAAATAATTAATGGTGAGAGATTTATAAATGGAAAGATTTTCAAAAGATTTATAAAAATTATATTCGGCAAATATATGTTTATGTGATAAGTAGTTTTTTTTTAAGGCCATTTCCATATTGTTTTTCTTACTACATTGCAGGTTGATTTTTTATATTAAAATATTTTATGTTGTTTACATTGTTAATATTATTATACATTTTATGTTATCAGTTTCAAAATCTAATTAAATATGAGATTACTTATTTTTTTTAAATAAGTGAATATTTATTTCATTATTATTTATATAATAATTGTTATTTAATTTTTTCAATGGTCGGTTTTGATAAATTATTTTTTAAAACACTAAAAAATAATTTATTATTTATTTTGCTTACCAATTATAAAAAAATGATTTACAGATATATTAAAGAATTAATAATGGTGAATTAGCCTTCTAAATTTTATAGATAATTTAATATAAAATACAATTAAAAATTCATATAATTTATTCTTCCAAGGATATTTCTACAAGGTTAGAGTTGAAATTAGCCTTCTAACTTTTATAGATAATTTAGTATAGAACACAATTAAAATTTTATATAATCTATTCTTCAAAAGATATTTCTACAAGGTTAGAGTTGAAAAAACATTTGAGAGGAAATTTATGGTTTATGATACTCATAGTGGTTTTCCTTCTATGTAAAAAAACTTTATTTTCAAAAAGTTTTAAAATAATATATGATATGGTGGAAGGCATATTCAAACAAAGTAAAAACATTAACTTAGAATTGTTTTAGTTCAAGTGGCAATGGTAGTGGAAATGAAGTCACACACAAAGTCTTGGGTTCAAATCTTGTGCTACCCTCCTCCATAGGGGGGTGAATAATGGACATGTAAACATGAAAATCAGAGAGTCATACCAAGCTTACAAAACAAAAAAATAACATATATTTATTTAAATGGTTTATTAACTATATTTTTTATTAAATTAAAAATTAAAAGAAAAGTAATCCCTCATAGAGTTTATTTTGGCACCTACCAGTACTAACCTAAATCCATCTTAACCCTAGATACATGAAAATCAGAGAGTCATACCAAGCTTACAAAACAAAAAAAAATAACATATATTTATTTAAATGGTTTATTAACTATATTTTCTATTAAATTTAAAAATTCAAAGAAAAGTAATCCCTCATAGAGTGTATTTTGGCAGCTACCACTACTAGCCTAGATCCATCTTAACCCCAGATACATGAAAATCAGAGAGTCATACCAAGCTTACAAAACAAAAAAATAACATATATATATATTTTTTTTCTGGGCAAAAGGCTAAACTATTTGTATTAAAATAAAAAAGAAGAGTATGTACAAGAGGTCGAAACCTCTGAGAGCGCATGGACAGCTCTCTGACAAGAGATACATACCATTACTGGTAATAACATTGACATTTTGCTGTATCTAGAAAACCATTTACAGTCTGTAGAAATTGACAAAAAAGCCTATAAATGACTGAAACTAAAACTGCTGCTGACAATACAAAAAACTTGCTGACTAGACCAACCAGAAATAAACAAGGTGGAACCAGGATGAGAGGACACGCGTCCAGCAACCTAGCAGGTGGCCCGACAGAGCAAAGGTGGCGAAGGACACACGTCCGAGAACCAGTTTCATGCTGGACGAAGGTGGCAAGCATAGCGGAAAGAGAGCTGGTGCTGAGACACCCGGACCCAAAACCAGGGCCGAAACGACCTCCGAAGGTCATCGAGCCAGGAGCAAAAAACCAAAAACCAGAAGCAAAAGCCAGAACCTTACTCTTTACCAGTTTCGTCTGCCACCTTGTCTTCCTCGGCCTTCTGCTTGGCAGCGTTCTGCTCTGCTTCCCACTCCGCTGCCTCTCTCTCAGGGTCAGGTAGAAAATCGATCTCCATGCCGCATGGAATATCCTCCAAACTCAGAAATCCCGGAGGAAGAACAGGAAACAGCCTTGCGCCAAAGAAACGCTCAGGCGTCTTTTCTTCCTCAGGTACATTCTTAGCCTTGGAACTGGAAATTTCCATGTCGATTAAGCTACGAATTTCCTTTAAGGCTTCGTTCTGTTCCTTGGCTTGAATGCCGGTACTGTCTTCTTCAGGCTGGCTCTGAGTGGAAGGCTGGTAGGAGCTGTCCTCCTGGCTGCTACCCTGAGGGCTTCTGTTTGAGCTTTGCTCCTGCATTTCATAAATTCCCTTACCCTTACCCTCTGCATTTTCTTCCTCTGTGAAGACCACCGTGATTAGAGTTGAGACAATCGGTCTATTAGTGCGCCGGATGTAACGAAGAGTTACCATCTGGACCGAATTGTCCATGTCTGAATCAGAATCGACATAGCCCGGGGAGCTGGGCGAAGCAACTGTCAGCGGGGAAACTCTGCACGGGCTATGAACGCCCCGACCCCCATGTTTTTTGCCCCTAATCGGGGAAGCATGGCCCCGAATCGGCATATTGAGCCTTCCGGAATGAAGCACAGTCCTCCAGTTATGGTTCTCAGAGATGAAAGGAGACAGAGGAGGCCAGCTATGTCTCTGAGCTATGCCTCTGAAACGCGAATGCGTTACCCTGACACTCCTGCTCTCAACCCACAAACCTACATTCCCCTGCAGTGCAGAGCCTAAATTCTTAGCCTGTTCAGACAGGCGAATACCCCTTAAATCTTTGTTCCTGAACATTCTGGCGGCATCTACCGTGAAGACTTGGTAGCTCGGGCAGAAAGGATGGCAATGAATGCCATTGAAGGTGAATTTAATGACCTTCATTAATCACCAGACTTCCGACCCGAGGGCGCCGCGTGACGGTCACGTGGCATGCCGATTGCATGGTGTCACCCGCATCTAGGATGTTTGTGGCTTCAATCTGCATGTCTCTGTTCATGATTTCCTGGAAAGTTGCTCGATCTGAATCAGAAGCAATAACCTGAGGAGTTCCTTCCTGGTGCTCCTTGCCAAGCTCTGCCCCCAGGTTCGCTAAGAAGTCAGTAGCTTTGTTCCCTTCCCTTCTGATGTGCTTAAAAGAAGTGGATTTATTGTTCAGAAGCCAAGTCTGAAGAGATTCCAGTCTGGTAGCCATCCTCCAACTTCTGCTGACCTTCTGTGCTGCGGAGCCCTGCTGAAGTTTTGAAGCCATGTTAATGATAATTTGCGAATCTCCTTCCACAATGAGGGGCATGAAGCTCTGATGATGAGCAATTTGAAGGCCGATCCACAGGCCTTCCAACTCTGCTGCATTATTAGTATTCCACCCGATGGATCCAAAATAGATTTTAAGAGGGATACCTTGAGAATTTCTGATAACTCCACCATGTCCTGTTATACCTGGGTTGCCCTTGGACACTCCATCAAAATTAAGAAGGTAAGTATTTTTGGGGGGTGGAGTCCATTGTGTGAGCGAATTTTTCCTTTGCGTTGTAGAAGTGCCTGGAGCAGTCTTGGGAGTGGTTATCTGGAGTTGCCAATTGTTCCAAATAGCCTGCTCTTTGTTGTTGGATGGCAGATCCTCTTGGGACCAGCCTTTGATCGAAAGAGTTTCCTGAAGGTTCTGCGTGATGATGGTCCAGATTTGCTCCAGATTCAGAGTCTGGTCTTTAAAAACTTTCCGGTTCCTTTCTTTCCAGATGTTCCACATTACTATGCCAGGAATGATTTGCCAGAGGGTGTTGAGAATATTACTCTGATATGGTTGCTGAGGCCAAGATCGTAACATGTTGTTTATGTCCCCCTGGTTTCTGATCACCCTTTGACAGCGAAAGGAAATTTTCTCCCAAACTCTGCGACTGAGGGGACAGAGGTGCAAGAGATGGGCTGCTGATTCCTCCTTTGAGTTGCAGTTAAGGCAAATTGAGGGTCCTGCAAATTTCCTCTTTCTTAGATTGTCCCAAGTTAGAGTTCTATTGTGCGACAACAACCAAAGGAAAGTGGATATCTTCGGCCATAAGGGAGGTTTCCAGATTCTCTCCCATAGTTGATCTTTTATGTAGTTGCCTTTTATAATTAGGTGGTAGGCTTCCGTCGAGGTGAAAGTGCCTTTCTCTGCATATCCCCATCTTAGAGAATCTGGTCCTTCCTTCTTGATTATTGTCCTCTTTTTTAGCTCCTCTGCTAAGGCTCTCTGAACCTCCTCTGTGCTGTGAGGTAAAATATCTCGGGCGTCCTTCCATTCGCGATGATCAATTGTGTTATTAGCTGTCTAGAATTGATCGATCGTTTCTTGTTGTGTGAGGTTCTGATTGGGGAGATCTTGGATAATGTTACTTATGCATGGTAACTGTTGCCATGAGTCTGTCCAGAAGCGCGCTTCACGTCCACTTTTAACTTTCCAGAAACAGTGTTGTTGTATGAGATCTTTGTTGAGAATCGCTGAATTCCAGATAACTGAACCTTTGCTGATTTCTGTCATTCTTGCTCGTTCCTTCAGAGGCAGATTGTTGGCGTATTTCGCTGTCCAAATTTGTGCCCATTGGGCATCTGGATATGTTAGC
This sequence comes from Pinus taeda, assembly GCA_000404065.3. Classification (NCBI taxonomy): domain Eukaryota; kingdom Viridiplantae; phylum Streptophyta; class Pinopsida; order Pinales; family Pinaceae; genus Pinus; species Pinus taeda. The sequence goes on from APFE031059072.1 coordinate 13,829, forward strand.
TATTTCCACCAGATTTTGGCTCCCATTATTCTATTGCTGTGTTCCGGATCACGGAGGCCTATTCCTCCTCCCTTTTTTGGAAGACATGCCTTCTCCCACTTGACAAGAGCCCATTTCCTGTGAGGACCAGAGCAGCCCCATAGGAAATTTCTCTGTAATCTTTTTATTGCTTTGAGGATCCATTTCGGGGCAGCTAGAATGGAGAATAAGTATAAAGGCATGGATTGCAAGACAGCTTTGATTAGGATAAGTCTAGTGGCCATGTTTAAAGATCTGTGAGTCCAAAGTGATAATTTGGCTTCTAAATTTTCCAAGAGGGAGGTCCATGATGAGTGCTTCCTGGCAAAGTCAAAGAGAGGTTCCCCTAGGTATTTTGAAGGTAAGGAGGCAATAGAGAAACCGAGGATCCGAGCTATCGCTCGTTGGGTGGTGGGGTGCGTATTGAAGAAGAAAATCTGGGATTTGATTGAGTTGATTAGGGTGCCTGAGGCTTTCGAGAAAAGAAGGAGCAGAGAGTTTAAGGTGTGGGCTTCTTGAACTGAGGGATAGCCGAAGAGCATGTTGTCATCAACAAATTGCTGGTGAGAGACAGTGGGTGCTTGATGGAGGGTGATGCCTTTAAGATCTTGGGTTTGTATGGCATTTTTAATGCATCTACCCAGGCCTTCCGCCATAATAATGAATAGAAACGGCGAAAGGGGATCTCCTTGTCTAATTCCTCTGGAGGCTTGGAAGGTTGAAGTCGGAATGCCATTTATAAGAATAGAGAAGAAAGCGGAGGATATGAGGCCTCTGACCCATCTTATCCAAGCATTATCAAAACCAAAAGCATGTAAAACTTTTTGCATATATTCCCAACTTATGCTGTCGAAAGCTTTTGAGAGATCGATTTTGAGGAGCATACCTGGTTTCCTTGATTGCTTGAGGGAGTGGATAATCTCATGGGTAAGGATTATGCCATCCAGAATTTGACGCCCTTCCACATACCCAGACTGTTCTGGAGATATGATGTGAGGGAGCACTGGTTTTAGCTGAAGTGCCACCACTTTAGAGATAATCTTATATATAATATTGCATAATGCTATTGGTCTGTACTTATCAGGCCTGTTGGATTCCTCCGATTTAGGAATTAGGGCGATGAAGGTGGCATTTAGACCGGGGTACATCCACCTCATGCTGCGAGATTCTTCTGCTACTTGCCATACTTCCCATTTGATTAATTCCCAGAAATAATGAAAGAAGTTTGAAGTGAAGCCGTCAGGGCCTGGAGCTTTACCTGCTTTGAGGGAGAAGGCTGCCGTTTCCACCTCCTGCATGCTGATCGGCTTGAGGAGCAAAGAGTTCTGCTCTTCTGATATGAGATGCGGGATGTGTTGCGTGATTTCTTCTATGGCTGCTGTACGATTTATTCTGGGCTCCTTACTCATTTCCGTGAAGTGTTGAATAAATTCATGTTCAATTTCTTCCTGGGTTTCCATTTTTTCTCCCTGCTCATTGATGATTTGCGAGATATTATTTCTCATTCTTCTTTGGATCGTGGATCTATGGAAGAACTTGGTGTTTTTCTCTCCTTCTTTGAGCCATCTGATTCTAGATTTTTGTCGCCATAAGATTTCCTCCTGTTCCTCCCGTGCTAGAAGTTTGTTTTCCAAATCTTGCTCTTTTTGTGCCAGTTCTTCTGTACGCCCTTCTAAAATGATTTTTTGTTGTGTTTGTTTGATTCCCTCAATTATCCGCTCTTTCTCTTTTAGGATATTGCCAAACGTATTCTTGTTCCACCGCTTGATTTCAGCCTTGAGCATCTTCAGTTTTTTTTGGAATCTCTCCATTTTTGAAGGTGCAGTTGGGTTGCTAATTTGCCAGAACTTCTGGATGAAATCTTTGAAGTCTGGGTGAGAAAACCAGAAATTTTCGAATCGGAATGGTCTTTTGATGTTGTTACCTGGCCGATTCCAATGCAATTCTATTGGCCAATGGTCAGATCCAGAAAAAGGAATAATGTGCGCTGTGAACTCTCCTCCGAGATGAACGGCATTGTCAGAAACCAGAAATCTGTCCAACCTGGACACGATTTGTAGAGCGGCGCTCCTCTTGTTCGTCCAAGTGAATATGCCATTAGCTGTGAGGATGTCAATTAGCCAGTTATTATGAATGAAGTCTTTCAGTAAGGTGCCATCCCTGTTGATTCTGCATCTGCCTCCTTTTTTTTTCTCTGAAGAGGCTATCATGTTGAAATCGCCTCCCAAAATCCAGAGTGGAAGACGCCTTCCATTATTAAGCTGAGATATGTTTTCTAGAATTGCTGCTTTTTGGGGACTTTCTTGAGGGAAGTAAACATTAGTTAAGTGACCATGTATGTTAGTGCCCATGATATGAAACTCTGCCTGTATGAAGTTTTTATTTGCATTCATATTGTTTAACTGAATTTTCCCTGCATCCCAAAGGATTGCCAATCCTCCAGAGGCTCCTTGTGCATCTACAGTGGTGACTTGTCCTCCTGGCCAAGCCATGGCTGCTATTCTTTCCAAGATTATCGAGTTGCATTTTGTTTCCTGTAAAAAACAAGATGGTTGGTTTTTCTTCCATAATCAAATTTTTAAGTAGTTTTCCTTTCTTGGGGCAGTTCAGCCCTCTAATATTCCATGAGATCAACTTCATTGGGTAGTTTTGGGGTTGGAATTGAAATATTTAGTGAGTTTGGCATATCTGCCTGACTCAACCAAAACTTCACCTATCTTTATCGTTCTTTCTAAGGCTGTCTTGCGTCCTCTCTTCTTGCTGTCTTTGTATATAAATTTACCATCCCATTGGCTGCCTGTTTGAATTCCAAGTGAATATTTCTTTTGAGCTTTTTTCAATATTTCTACTAAATTATCAACTTGTGTTTCAGGGATTTTGTCAAAGTTTCCTGTCTTGCATGCCAGCTCTAACCCCAGGAGATCCAATTCCCCCACATCTATTGTTTCACTGTCGTCTTCCATGAACTGTGCTTCTTGTGCCATGCCTTCAGCTTGCTTCCCCTTGTCTTGGGTGTGGGAAGGATTATCTATCTCCATGTCCGGATTGGACCAGGTTTCTGTAGCCGCTTGTTCTTTTCTGCCTTCTTGGGTTTTCATGGACGCTTCTGGCTGGTTAAGTTTGCCAGTTTTTGAGTTTGATTCGGGCCTATCTTGTTGTTCTTCGTGCGCTAATGCTTCGAAACTATTGCTTGTAGATGGCTTCGTCTTCGCGGTCTTCTCTATTTTCTCTTTTGTGTTAGCAGGAGTCTTTTTGTGTCCGCGTCTTCTATTATTTACTTTGGTGAACCCATCCTGCTGTTGTGGTTCTTGTTTGCTTGGAGTATCCGTCTTGATATTTAGCGGGCAGTCTCTGAAGAGATGTCCCAGAGTGTGGCATCTTCTGCAACGGAATGGGACATGCTCATAGTCTAAAACTTGAATCCAGTCGCAGTCTTCATGAAAAAGGCGTATTTTGTCTGGAAGAGGCTGTTTCAGGTCCATATAGACACAGATTCTAGCATAAGAGGCATAGGTGGTGTGTCGAATTGCCTTTGTTTCTTCTGCGACTTTAACAAAATCACCTATCTTTGACCCAAGGGCTTTTAAAGAGTCTTCCCCCCAGTATTCCCATGGAAGAGAGTACAAGCGGATCCAGACTGGAGCATAGCTTAAATCCTCAGTATCTGGGTTGAATCTTGCCTTCCATTCTCTGAGGAAGAGCCCTGCTGAGTTGAAGAAGTAAGGCCCTCCTTCAACGACTATGTTCCTATCTTCAAGACAGTTGAAAATGGCAGTGAAAAAACCCTTTGGACCTATTAAAAGGGTGATTTCCCCTTTGGGTTTCCAGGTTCTGTTTAACCAGTTTCTTAATGCTCTCTCTGTAGGCCAAAGACCCATAAATTTGCAAATAATGGCATGATCTTACATAAACTGAATACGGGTATTTATACTAGGTCCTGGTAGTTCAACTTCCGGCATGTGCGCTGCTACAGGTTTGCAGGTCGAGGATCTTACCGTATTGTTCGCATTGCTGTTATTAGCCTCTGTTTCTTCCGCTGCTTCGTTTTGGACTGCAGCTTCATCATTGGTGACCTCCGGTTCTTCCTGGTGCCCACCGCCGTGCGGCTCTTTGTTGCCCTCCCCTCGCGGGGAGTCCATTGAAACGTAACGCCCAGACTCCGTCCAGGCAGAAAGCTGCCACTGTCAGGTTAGTGCGCCAGAGAACAGGGCAGCCTGCCGCCGCAGGTCTGAGAAACCCTAATCGCCTAACTTAGCCATTGTCGTTTAGCTCCTTCTGCTCAACTTGATGCTACTATTGAGATTCATAAAAAATAACATATATTTATTTAAATGGTTTATTAACTATATTTTTTATTAAATTAAAAATTAAAAGAAAAATAATCCCTCATAGAGTTTGTTTTGGCAACTACCACTACTACCCTACATCCATCTTAACCCCAGATCTATCAAGCCTCTAGAGGGATCAAATCTCTTGAGGTGTAAACCTCTTTTTTGAGTGCAAAACTTGAGGAATTGTTTGCACCTCTAGAGATATGATCCCTTTCCATGCTTGATAAATCCGAGGTTAAGCTGAATGTAGGTTAGTTATATCATATCTATATTTGTTTATGGGCGTCTTTTTGTTATTATTTCTCTCTCTCTCCCCTTCATCTTTGTGTCTTTCTATCTCCATCTCTCCTTCTCTCTCTCCCCCACTCCCTATCTCCCAACTCTCCCTATTTTTCCCTCTCTCTCTCCCTACCATCTATATCTATATATCCCTACATCTCCTTTATCTTTCTATCTCACCAATCCAAGCACACACACACTCTCTCTCTCTCCATATCTATCTCTCTTCCTCCCTCTGTCTCTCTCTTCTTCCCTCTCTCCTCCCTCCAACTCTATCACTATCTCTCTCCCTCTATCATTTTCTCTCTCTCTCCTCCATCTCTCTATCTACCTCTCTCTTTCTTCCCCTTATCTCCATATCTCTCTCATCCCTTTTCTCTCTCTCCCTACTCTCCTTTCCTCTCTCTCTCTCTCTCTCTCTCTCCCGTGTCACTGCCCCTCTCTCTCCACCTCTATCTCGCAATGTCTTTTTTTCCCTCCCTCTCTCCCTCTCTCTCTCTGCCGCACCTCTCTCTCTCTCTCTCTCTCTCTCTCTCTCTCTCTCTCTCCTTCAACTCTTTTACTATCTCCCCCCCACTCTCCCCTCCCCCTTTATTTCTTAAATTTGATCACATTGTATTGTATTTAAGAAATTATCTAAATTAGAAAAATTCAATTGATTGCTAATGTTAAACCTATATTTTGGATCAACAGTGTCAAAGAAAATACAATAATGGAAACCTTCAAAGATTCATGTGTTATTTTGCCTCTATCATTGGTAGTCACTTTTCTTGCTCTCATCCCATGGATCCTTAGTTACGATAGGTATATGCTAGTTCTTAATGATATTATTTATATTATAAAAATTTAACATCTCTATATATAAAAGTATTATCATTTTAAAGTTTAGATATATCTCAAAAATAGTTATAACATTTTTTCTTTTAGATTTATTTAAAAAAATATTATTAAATTAAATTAAAATAAAATATTTTGATTGTGAAATACATTAGGGTTTTTTGGTATGCGGTGTTCATAAGCCATGGTATTTGCCCATGGTATTGTAAGAAAGTATATTTTCAAGTTAACAATATCCATGGTAAGGTGGGGGGAATATCCATGGTTACAAATTTTGTCATATTGTTATAAAATATTTTGACTGTGAAATAAGTTATGGTTTTTGGGCATGTGGCATTGATAAGCCATGATATAGGCCCATGGCATTGTAACAATGCCTATTTACAAGTTTGTAATATCTAGTGGGGGTGAATATCCATGGTTAAAAACCTTGTCATATTGTAAGTGTAAAGTTTTTATGTTCTTATCAATTAAATTTAAATATGGTTATGAAATCATTATTTTAATTTATAAAGTAAAGTGGATTTTAATCTATAGCTACTAATTATATGTTATATTTTTTAATGTGATATGTAATATTATTAATAAAAACAAAATCAAAATAGATATCATTATTTTTAACATTTTATTATTAAGTGAGCCAAAATTTAAATGTGACTCATTTAGATACTACCCTCTATATTACTTTCCACTTTTTAGCTATTACTTTTAAATTTGTATTATTAATTGAGCCAACATTTAAATGTTTACACATATTCTGGATACCTGGCTTATTTTACTTTTAACTTCATAATTCATGCTTTTTTGATCACTCAGAAATGTTTTGTAGATGTGTTTCAAACTATCTAGTGTGGTTTTGAAAAATCGGATCTTGGTATCAAATTAAATATTAAATATAGAGAGAGAAATGTAGAGAGAATCGATTTTAACTATTAGAATATAACCAAAAGTGTTTAGCTTTGAATGAAGAAATATTGTTTATTAATAAAAAATTAATTTAATATGTTTTAAAACATTTTTTTCATAAATAAATAATATTTTAATAGTCATAAACTAGTCATAAAAATATTTAAAATAAAATAAAATAAAACTAATTATTATCTTTTTGTCAAACTTAAAGAATCAAAGGAATAAGTCCAATTAGTAAAACAAAAAAGATTGACTAAATCAAGATGAAAAAAAAAATTAATAATAATACTAATAATAACAACTAAAAAATCTAGGTTCTATATTACTTTTAAATTTTTATTATTCTTTAACTAAGTCCAATTTAAAAATGTTGACAAACTTTCTTACATTACATCTACACATTTTCCCTATACTGATTTCAATAATCTCTTAGGTGCATCATGCCACCCCAACACTCTTAATCTTTCATAGGGTTAATTCCAATAGCTAGCACTATGATCCCCTAGGTGAACCATGTCACCCTTCCCACACATAATCTCTCATCCCACAAATAATCTCTCATAGGGTCCCACAAATAATCTCTCATAAGGTTGGTTCTCATCGCTATCATTACAATTTCCTATGTAAACCACGCCACCCTAATACCGACCTATAAGTAAAGTCACGGGATTTGAAACTAAAATGTCTTGGTACATAATACTTAATTTTCACATCCATCACTAATTAAGTTGCATTGAAGAGCTTTTATCTATATCTATATCTATCTATATATATATATATATAAATGAAACTAAAATTCCTTGGTACATAATACTTGATTTTCACATGCATCACTAATTAAGTTGCATTGAAGAGTTTATATATATATTATTGATATAATTAAAAATGTATGGATTTTAAAAACAAAATACATTTTATATATACAAATGAACTGAAATGAATTGTTGTGCTCTCCATTTTAGTATGGAAAATATGTTGCAATGTCCTATCTTGTTTTGCTAAACAAATTGTCTTAAAAATAAAATGAACTTAAAAATGAAATTAACAATTAAAATAAATTGAGGTAAATTAGTCAATTTACAATTTGTGGTTTTGACAAACCATATTTTCCATAATATTCTTAACTGCCAGTTTTTCCCATGGTAGCCTTTGGCCTAATTAAGGGCATAAAATTCCATATAATTTACCTTTTTAATATCTAAAATAAAAGATGAACTTTACTTCAACGTGTGTGCATCAGAATGTCCATCTTAAAAAATTGTTATTTTTAGAGTTTTATTTTGCATGTAATATATATAAAATGGAAAACAAAATTTTAAAAATATAAGAATGTATTGAAACTTTTCCTTGTTTAAATTTTATTGTAATATAAGATTTACTTCCAATCAAATTTAAATTTTATAAAATTTTGAAATTAAAAATTTATGAAATTAAAATAGCAAGAGGAGAAATCTAAATATAAATTTTTATATTTTTCAATTAATTTTATTCAAACTTTATAAATAAATTTGATTTTAAATATTTTGATTAAAATAATAAAAATTTTTTAATATTAATACCAAAAGTGACAATAAATAAAATAGATAATGGACCAATGCCTATTCCAAAATCATGTCCAACAACATTTCATTTTCTTGAGTGAATTTACTTTTTATAAAAATTTCCATTGTTTCAATTTATTTGCAATATGAGATTTAGTTCTAATAAAATTTTAATTTTATGAAATTATAATCACAATACGAGAAGTTAAATCAAATCAAATCATTTTATATTTTTTTCAAATTAAATTCTATTTGAATTTATAAATATGTGAATTTAAAATAACTTCATTAGAATTAACAGGTAAACTTATGCTAGAAAAACGGCTAATCGATTGTCAAAGTTTGGAAGAAATGGAGAAAAAAAGAGGGGAAAAAATAAATAAAAATAGAAAATATATAATGAACTAAAGTTTTTACCAAGTTAATTAATACCTTTATTGATATCTCTATGGATCACCTAATCAGAATATGAACATTATTTCAGGATGGCTACAAAATCGCGTAAAAATACTATGCATGGGACACATCAACCGAAGCATCACAATGTTTGATTTCCTCCCATGACTTAGGCACTCTATTTCACATTTCCTTGATTTCTTTTCTTTAGTAGGGATTCTAAACAAATTTTAATCTAAGCTAGGCATATCTTCCTACATTCCACCTTTCATTTGGAATTGCCTCCTTTCCCATTTTTGTTTCACATCTCATTTTACCATTATCATTTTTAAAGAAAGGACCATTATTCATGTCATTTTACAATTTTATAGTCAAAATCCTTGAATAGGTTATATTATTTGGGGAGTTTACATTTCTAAAAATGGGAGCTTATCACTTCCAACACTTAGTGATATTGGAAAACACGTTTCTGGCCAAAATCACTAAGGAAAAGAAAAAATCATTTACATATTGAAAACCTTTGTGGAAGGTGCAGTTGGGAAAACTTATGCTAGAAAAATGGGTAATCGGTTGTCAAAATTTGGAAGAAATGGAGAAAAAAAGAGAGGAAAAAATAAATACAAATAGAAAAATATGTAATGAACTAAAGTTTTTACCAAGTTAATTAATACCTTTATTGATATCTATATGGATCACCTAATCAGGATATGAACATTATTTCAGGATGGCTGTAAAATCGCATAAAAATACTATGCATGGGACACATCAACCAAAGCATCACAATGTTTCATTTCCTCCCATGACTTAGACACTCTATTTCACATTTCCTTGATTTCTTTTCTTTCGTAGGGATTCTAAACAAATTTTAACCTAAGCTAGGCATATCTTCCTACGTTCCACCTTTCATTTGGAATTTCCTCCTTTCCCATTTTTGTTTCACATCTCATTTTACCATTATCATTTTTAAAGAAAGGACCATTATTCATGTCATTTTACAATTTTATATTCAAAATCCTTGAATAGGTTATATTATTTGGGGAGTTTACATTTCTAAAAATGGGAGCTTATCACTAAAAGGTTCATCTTCTTCTAATACTACCCCTCTTGCAAACATCAAATAGAGTATTCTAACTCATTTAACAAAGGATCCCAAGTTCATATTGAAAAAATAAAAGAGGAAGTTTAATTTTACCCACATACCACAACTGTATAAACCTATGTTTTAACACACAAGTATAAGGGGTGATATATTTTCCATAAAATAATCTATGCTAGGTATCTTTTTAATATAATTCTAAAACCATACCCCCACTACTACATTGGGCTTGATCAATAAGCACCAAGCCGACCCATACACCAATTCATCGATATCTTGTACAAGTTATTAGGTGAAACCGGGTCATGGGATGCTAACTATGATGCACTTCACATGTCGACGGTCGGACCAACATCCAGCTGGAAATTACATGATGCATGATCATGTGATTAATAGGAAATATGGTCAACTCTCCTTCGCCACCTTATAGTAACATCATTTCATAGCACGTGGAAACTTTTTTACCAGCTCGAGGCATCCACCATTACTCTAAATTGATTCTTCCAAAAACACCATCCTTCAATAATTGCATTCAATGAGACTGAAGTTGAGTCTATTGTGGTAATGAGACATCATGGGAGGAGTGACTAATATGGTTGAGCCAATGAATTTTGAGGTTGTGAAAATGAATAGGGATGACTTCCACTCAATTTTAGGAGCATGATACTACCATCACACTGGAATTCACACAACCTTTTAATGGAGCTCAAGCCATAGTGTAGAAAATCTGTGATAGGTTAACCCGATAATGCAATATAAATCAAAGCAGAATACTATAACCTACTTCTACTATCAATTTATGGAAGCTTAAAGATCGAGCTGAACAATATAACCAGAAGAAGAAGAATCAACGGCACAATACAGATGAAAATACTTTTGGGGAAAACCTCCTTGGGCTTCATCATCTTTGGCAAGTGCAATGGGGCTCCTTTGTACCTCATTGTCCATGTTTGCATGTGATCGACAACAGTGTTCAGATTTGACAAGATGCATGCTCTCCTAGCACAAGGCTGCTACCAACCATTTAGATGGACCACTGACTTATGCACGGTGATGAATATGGAATACAACATCCGCATGACTACTTCGAGAGATGATACTTCACCCAGTATCACTCTCCTCAGCTCTGCCCTAGCGGATGATGTAATCTATTCTCCTCCTTGCTTGGCCGCTTGTAACTCCTTAGCCATTCACTCATTCTCTGCTATCAAGAATTGAACACTTGAGCTGGTGGCTTTGGCATATGCTCTAGTAGCATCAGCTAATGTTGTTAGATGCTTGCGCACATCGCATACGATCACTCGTTCTTCAAACTGTGTAGGAGATATGTGGACATCCAGAGTGGGCACTCTGCACAACTACACAACCTTTTGTTGTGACTCGTTGAAAGATATGTTGTGCATCTTCGCTTCCATATTGTATTCAAGGATATTTGTGTCTCCTTAATCACTTGGGACTTGCTTTTCTTTTGGATTTGATGACGCCGATGGGGTGACATCTTGGTTCCGAGGCATGAGGTCAATATCTTGATCTGACTTTGGTTGGACCATATCCATCTCCATCTGCTCTAGAATTTGTTCTATATCTTGAACTAAGTCCTACTCCTATGACTACTCACCCTGTCCACTATATGACAGCTGCTCGGATGAGTCTATAACTTGTATGGGTGCAGTTTCATCAATCTGTGCATGTTGCGCCTTCTGTTGTGCCTGTTCGTGCTACTCTTCCTTCTCTCTTCTATGAAACTCTTGTTCTTCTTGGAGTTGCTGCTTCAACTCTTGAAACTCCTTTTATGTTTCCTCCATCCTTCGTTTCTCTTTTTGCCTTTGCGCGTTCCTCTCGTCGCGATGTCGCCTCTTAGCCTCAATCTCTAAATTTTCTTTCAGCATAAGTGAATCTACTTTGAACTTGCATCTTTTCTCTGCTTTTGTGCTGTCAACAACGTTTCTCTTTCCTTTTCACGTGTAGGTACATTTCCCTCTACTTCTCCTGATGATGTTGCTCTCTGAGATGTTCCTTCCTTCTTCTTTGCTAACCACTCCACCGTTATGCCAACTAGTTCATTGATCCTGGAGAAGTGATAACGGTATCTCCATGGGTCTTCCTCGGGCCAATGACACACCCCGTGGATCTAAGGAAACCACACTCTCACATAGTGGCCCTTCACCAAGCAATGTGGGTCATACAGATTGAAAATTTTGGTGTCGAAGGTGAATCTCTTGAACTCCTCCGTTTCGGTCTCAGCATGCTTGAAATTCCATAACTTGTACAACCCGATCCGCAAAGGAAGAGTGGGCCAAGCTTCCTTCTTCTTCTTGTGAAGTCTAACTGACAACCCTATCGAGATGTGATATGACACTTCTTGCATGACGAGATTTTCCATGGAAAACTTTTGTAAAACATGAGGAGGCTTCTCCGCGTTGTACATCCATATGAAGGTGCCAAGGAGTGAGGCATACCAATCTTCTATGTCGACCAATGCCTCCATTTTTGCCTGTGACATGCAAGGTGGATCCTATTCAAATATCATTTTGTACACTGGGGTGACAAAGTGGTTTGACAATTGTGTGATAACTTTGAAAACTGTGTGATAACTCCGCTGAAGCTGCATTCAGAGAATAATCTGCAATAAGTGTGCACAGAGGTTTTTGAAGGTGTCCATGCCCAACTCAAGCCTAGGAACTGCTGACAGGCACATATTGCATCTAGTATGTATGCGGACATGTATATATTTTCTTTCTAACCTTTGGGCAGATTTCGAGCTTCTGCCACCTGTTCCTTCAACCTAACAGCCAACATGTCGAACTAGTTGCATTGCCTTCCTTCTCTAGCCAGTTGGTCCAATGCAATCACCCAGCTCTATGAGAAGGTCTTTATGGTTTCTTGGCTGTATAAGTAGCATACAAAGATGACCAAGTATTGATATGCCTTTTGTAGTATCTTCATCTTATAAATCAAGCTTGGTGTTTTCTTGAACTTGGCTGGCTCTTTCACCCAACTCTTCAAGATATCTCTCGAGTTTGCACTATTGTTGGGTCTGCTGAAGGGTTTCTCCATTGTAATCATCGGTTGTGGCAAGTGATACATCTGCTGAAATTCCTTCACCCTAAAGGTAGCGAGCTCTATCCCACTGACACTGCTCAATTTCATCATCTCAGGATCAGTGTGCGAGACAATCCAATGTATCATGTCGACACATGGAAATGCGAGATACCTGCGTGCAAATGCGGTACAATCTAGACTTGTGGATGTTGACATAGACCCTACGGTCTTCTAGATCTTCCTCAAATGTCCTTGAGAATGTGTCATTGATTTTCTGCCATTCCATCTTGAATTCTTTTTCTATGAACAACTTGGTGTCTTCGTAAATAGGCAAACTCATAGACACTTATTCAACTGCATCTCCAGTTGCACTTCTAACAGTGTCCATTGACCCTACTCTCTTGGAGGCCATTGTACTTATACTCATGAGAGACGGATGAACACCTGTTATGAGCACTTGGATTAGGGGATGGATTACAATCAACCATATCAAATTTATTTAGCATATCCTGTGCATACTTTGTCTGACAAATGAAAATCTCATCCCTACTTTGATAAACCTCCATTCCTAGAAAATATTTCATGATGCCTATATCTTTCATCTCAAATTCATTCATCATAGCAACATTGAATTTATCATTCATCTTAGAACTACTACCCATATACAATATATCATCAACATACAAATTTACGATTAGAATATCAATACCTTCTTGTTTGTAGTAAAGGGTAGGATCACACTTACTTCTCTAGAAGCCATTTTCTTAAAAGTATCCATCAATCCTAGCATACCACGCTCTTGGTGCTTGCTTGAGACCATACAAATCCTTCTTCAACTTGTAGACATTATTATCCTTTCCTTCCACTTCAAAACCTTGTGGCTGCTCCACATATACTTCCTCTTCTAAGTACCCATTCAAGAAGGCACTTTTCACGTCCATATGATGTATGCTCCACTTTTTCTGAGCTACTAACGAAATCAACATTCTAATGGTCTCCTGTCTTGCTACTGGTGCAAATGTCTCTTCATAATCAATTCCATACTTCTGTGTGAATCCTTTAGCAACTAATATTGCTTTGTGCTTTTCAACACTCCCATCACTATTAAATTTACTCTTATAGACCCATTTGGTGCCAATCGTTTTCTTGTCATGTGGAAGCTCTGTCAACTTCCAAGTGTCATTCCTTTGAATGGAATCCATCTCTTCTTGCATGGCTTGCATACAAACCTCATTAGTACATGCATCTTCAAAACATGATGCTTCAAAATCAACCAAGGCTTCAAAATCAGCCTTGGCTAATAAAGCAAAATTGACTATCTCACCTATTGGGCTTTCTTCATGTGTTGATTTGCGCTCCTATGATAAATATCACTCAATATTCTTACCTTCCTTGTAGAACTTGGAGAAGAAGTTGGACTTGAACTTGATATTGAAGAAATTGATGAAGGGATTCTTGGTGGAGTTAACCCACTAGTTACAAAAACATTAGTTGGTTTCTCATGGTCAATATCAACAACTATATCATCATTCAAAACATATTTTGTCTTCTCAACATGGCCTTTTGATGACCATAAACTCCCCCTTCATCAAAAATTACATCCCTTGAGATAATAAGCTTGTTAGTTAGAGTATTATACAATTTATAAGCCTTGCTTGTCTCACTATACCCAATAAAAATACATAACTCACTCTTTGCATCTAACCATTTTCTATTTTGATCAAGTAGATGCACATAAGCCAAACGACCAAAAACTTTGAAATGATTAACATTAGGCCTTTTTCCATACCAATCTTCATAAGGAGTCATCTTTTCGAGTGCACTGGTGGGGCTACAGTTGAGGATGCACACTGTTGTAGCAACTGCATCTCCCCAATAAAAATTGCTCATTCCCATAGTTTGTAACATGCATCTTTCCATTTCAACCACAATACGATTCTTCCTTTCAGATATGCCATTTTGTTGGGGTGTGTATGTCATAGTATGTTGCCTCCTCATGCCATTCATATCACAATAACTCTGGAATGATTTTGAGCATATTTCTCTTCCACGGTCAGTCCGCAAACATTTTATCTTGCACCCTTTCTCATTTTCTACAAGGGTTTTGAACTTCTTGGATGTATCTAGGGCTTCAATTTTGGCCTTCAAAAATATAACCAATAATTTCGTGAGTAATCATCAATAAAAGTGATGAAATATGATGACTTAGCCAAACTCTTAGTCTGCATAGGGCCACATATGTCTGAATGAACAAGCTGAAGTGGGTGATGAGCCCTCCATGCAGTTCCCTTTGGAAATATTTCCCTTGCATGCTTTCCTTTAGCACATCCTTCACAAACCTCCTTATTCTCTTCTACCTTGGGCAAACCAAAAACTAATGCATGTGAGGTTAGAAACTTCAAACTATGAAAATTTAAATGTCCATACTTGAGATGCCATAACCAACTTGAATCCTCATAAGCCATATTTGCAATATTATTGTTATGTTCATCAAACCTCAAGGGAAACATCCTATTTCTTTTCATAGGCACAACAGTGATCACCCTATTTCCCATATTCTTATCATAGATAGTACATGTATTATTTTCAAAGACTACTTTATATTTTTTCTCACATAGCTACCCAACGCTCAACAAATTATGCTTCAATTGTGGAGTGTAATAAATGTGATGAATACTCTTTATACCTTATTTTGTTTGGACCTCCATAGCTCTTTTGGTAGCAACCTCGAATTATTTATCATCACCAAGCTAGATCTTGGATTTGAAGCTTCCATCCTTCGCTGAAAGAAACTTCTCATTCCCTGTCATATGGTTAGAGCATCCATAATCTAGGTAAATTAAATTAAATTAAATTAAACCTGTTGTAAATTAAATTAAACCGTTAACTACATTGTTATATAGTAAAATTATTACTAATATGATTATCAATCGACTCTGAAACAAATCTACTGACACTACCAATCTTCTTAAAGTTAATTTTGAGCACTGACCACCCTAATAATTTGTTGCCTTAATTTTGCATAGAGAACACAAAATATGGTGACTAATTTGTTAGCAGTTTACATAAAAAGATTAAGCATTGTTCCCAACACTCTCGTATGCTCCACGATGCAACACTGGCTCACTCCACATACAAATCTGCTGCCTTCAGTTCAACCGCAACATGAAGTTAATTACTTTACACTAGTCGGCCCTAGGCTTGCTGCACCAACACAACTCCTGTTGCTTCTCCTGTAGTGATTCTCTGATGCTCAGCTCGATCTCCTCTGTTGCTACTCGAAACAACTTCACAAGCTGCACTGACAACAACTCCTCCTTTGCGCAATCAGTTCATACAACACTACACAGTTGCTTTTGCTCTAGGTGGTTCAGAAATGAAATCCTTCATATCCATGAGACGATTTTCATGACACTAAAGCACAACACATTTCTGATAGAATTTCCTGTAAATTCCATAATAGACAGACAAAAAAAATGCTCTGTTTTTACACTCTGTTTTTAACTCAGAAAAACAAAAAATCGCCTGCTGGAAACGGTGTTTCAGCAAAGCAGTTTGGTGTCGCAGCAACGTAGTTTGGTGTTGCAGCAACACTGTTAGAATTTCTGATAATTCAAAAACAAAACTGACAAACAGACCAATACTTTGTTTTTCATAGCGGAAATAATAAAAAAAACGTTTTCGGAATACAGTGTTACAGCAACGCGAAACTGGTGTAACAGCAACGCAGTTTCGTCAGTTGTTGTTCTTGGTGTTGCAGCAACGTAATTTTTTTAGTTGTTGATCTTGGTGTAACAACAACGTGTTTTGACGTCAAGTCACTTTTTGACTTACGGTGTAACAATAATGTGCAACGGTTGACGTCAAGTCAATTTTTGACTTACGGTGTAACAACAACGTGCAACGGTTGACGCTTGGTGTAACAACAACGTGAAATAGCTTGTATTCATAAACAATAAAACCAACTGATACAAGAGTAACACTTCAGTTCCACAAACCTATTTTCTTTATCTGAGAAAATTGCAGGTTCAGCACTGTTGTGCATTTACAGAAGAGACTCTCTATTGTTATTCTAACCTTCTCTTTTCTTAAAAAATAGAACTGTTGTTCATTACATTTATAGGAAAAAAACATATCTGAGTTTAAACAGTAAAATAATCAAAATATCTTCTAACGCTTATCTGCGTATTGAATGCAGCAACCGGTGATGCCTTTCTCAAGAAATCAAGTCGGCGGCTGCAGGGGAATTCAATTCTGAGAATTTAATTCACATTAATGTGCAAAATATCAGGAGCGACTTTGCGGCATCAAACAACCTAAAATATCTACGGAAATCAGATTTCTGTCCAGCTGTTATTGTTGCAGTTGGAATTAAATTCCAACACTCCCCCTTAATTTCAACTGCTGCATACCCAGGCATTTCCTGAAATGATCAAAACTTTTCTTTGCCAATGGTTTTGTCAAGATATCAGCTAGCTGATCCTCTGTTCTGCAGTGCTGCAAAACAATCTCACCATTGTTAACCAATTTACGTATGAAGTGAAATTTGGTATCTATATGCTTTGTTATTTTATGAAAAACAAAGTTTTTAGACAATGCTATTGCTGAGCTATTGTCACAGTAAATGGTTGTGCCATTTTGTTGTTCATGACACAAATCTCTGAGAACTCTTCTCAGCCACACTTCTTGGCATGCTGTTGCTGTTGCTGCCACATACTCTGCCTCTGCTATTGACAAAGACACAGCTGGTTGCTTCTTGGAAGCCCATGAGATGGCTCCCAATCCCATATGAAACACATATCCTGATGTGATTTTTCTATCATCAACACTTCCAGCCCAATCACTGTCTGTGTAACCTGTCAACATGAAACTTTCAGAAGAGGAGTATAAAATACCAAACCCCTTTGTTCCATTCACATACCTTAGAATCCTCTTGGCTGCCTGCCAATGAGTCTCTTTCGGTCTTTCCATAAATTTGGAGATTAAACTCACAGCGTACATAATGTCTGGCCTGCTTGCAGTCAAGTACATAAGGCTGCTGTTACACTGAAATTTGTCACCATGACTATCTACAGTTAATATTCCTCCATCAATAGTCATATTATCCTCTTTGTCAAGCCTCATACCTCTGCTCTTCATGTCAAACTTCAAAAAGAGAGAAAGTCACTTAAAAACATGTTTATCTCTGGGTACGCAGGTTCTCTCTACCTTGCCTGTGTGTACACATCCCAAACACACTGTGCCTGCGTACTTGTACGCTCTGTAAGCCAAAGGATGGGTGCGTACCCCTGTAAAGGTCAAAAGGCGCGAGTTTCATCTTTAAAAAGTTACTTGTGGTCACTTCTAGAGCCTTCTAGAAGAGTGTTTGACGTGTATTGAGCGCCTCCAGATGGTTCATGCATCCCTATGATAGAGGAACTTATCCCATCAAGAGAGGAGCTACCCCATCCAAAGAGGGAGTATCCCATTGATGTTGGAACTGAATAACTTCCTCTAGAACACTATAAATACAGGCATTGGGCCAAAGGAGGGGAGGTTGAAAGTTGAACATTCCAAAGGGTAAATGCTGCTGAAATTAGGACTTCCATTGTTAACTTGTGAGGAGAGATTACCATCCTTTCTTGTTGCCATATTGGGAGTGGGTGAGCTTGTCAAAGTAGAGGAAATCTCTTGTTGGACCCTGGGAGGAGCTTGCACAACACCAAGGCTCAGGTTGTAATGGTTCCTTTCTTGTTTCCTTAATACAAATAAGTCCATTCTTCTCAATGATTTGTTGTTAATGCATTATTTCATGTACTCCTTGGTCTATATGATGAATATGCTTTGTTTTATGAAGTATTTAGGTGTTATGTAATCGTTTGACTGTTAGTGTATGCAGGTCTTAAAGTGAAGGAGGAGCTCATCTGGATCAGCAAGGCTGGACTGCTACAACAAGCATTGGATTTGAGGTAGGATTGAACAACACTTGGTTTCTCATAGAATAATGTATGTTTAGAGAAGGATTGCTCTTGTCTGTCTTGTTTGTCACTAGAGAGTCTTAGACTCCTAGGGAGGTTAGGTTTGACCGCAAAAATAACTCTTTCCGCATGACAAATTGGCGACTCCGCTGGGGAATCCATTAATGTGATTGATTTTTCCTTTGAGCATTACTTTGATCTGAAAAGAGTCTTGTTTCTTTTGTTTTTTGATTGCTTGACTGTGTTTTTGGGTGGCTTAGCTTAGAGTCAAGTTAGAACTTAGGTTTTCTTTATTTTACAGTAGTACGTACCCTCTGAGTTAGACACAGTGCGTACCTGTACGTACTGTATCTGTGTACACAGAGCATGCATGCACCTGGTTAAACAGGCTGCCTGCGTACCCTATTAAAATTGAGAAATTTTTCCCTTTTCCCTTTTAGATTTTGTTTTTCTTAGTCTTTACTGCCCAGATCCGCTGGTTGACTGTAAAAAATCTTCACCTGCACTTGTTCCATTCGTGTCGAAAGTTTTAGTGAAATTCCTTGAGATTTTAGCCTTAGGGTTTTGATTTTTATATTGGTCCTGTAGTGACTTTGGGTTTAGAAGTTGCAAAGCCTTAGATATCTCTCGTTTTGTCAGTCTTCGTAGGAGTCGGACCAGTCGCAAAATCTACCCGAGTGAGCGACCTACCTTTGTGTTGCCTCTTTGCAAAATTTCAATATAACTTGTTCATTCAAAGTTGTGAATTTCATTTTCAAAAAGAACAAAAAGAGATTGAGTTTTTGTTTTGATTAGTTTGTTATTCTGCATAAACTAGTCCTTGGATTAATCATTGCCAAGTAAAACATCCCGGAATCATCCTAGTAAGCTTTTGCTTCTTAGATTAACTTGTTAGTGAAATATTAGGTAAATTTCCTTTGATTTGCTTTTGAGTGATTTTTCATAGATTTTCATAGATCTTGAAATTGCTTTGATTAGATTAGTTTTACATGCTTTTATTAAATAGGGAAATATCAACGATCTCCTTTGCCAAATTTGCTTTAGAGTAGCATTTGACGTCTTTTGAAAGAGAAAGGAATTTTTTCGTGAAGTAAAGAGTGGTCATGTTTTGTGCGCTTTGAAAGATAAAGAGAATTGTTTCTTTGATTGTCTTTTGAGAAAGTTGTTTTTATTGAAAAGATTGCATTCTCTCAACTCTCTTAATTAAAACATTCATTGAAAAGAGAAAATTATCAAATCATCTTAGGTGCATCTTTTAGAGAATTGGAATCGAGTCTATACACCATCAAGTTTCATCTCCATCACCTTTGTCTTAAAGAACAACCATTAAAATCAACGCTTAAAGTAATTAACTTAGAAATTTTTATTTTTCTAGGGCTCTGAAGCACCAATATAGATCAGGCTAGTGTCTTTGAGTAGGTGAGTACTTAACTCTCCAAGACTATAAAACCAAACAATTAGCTTATCTTGTGATAGGATAAATCCAGCTATTGCATTTATACTCTGGGAAAGCTCCTCTTAAAGGAGAAGCACGAGCTCGTGTCCGCCAGTGAGGGGATCACTCCTCCCTCGTTGGGAACGACGCCAGACACGCACGTATTACAAACGGTAAACCTCAAATTGAGGAGCCAGGGGATCACTTATCGGTAAACCTTGGATTGACCATTGTCAAGGAGCCGGTAAGGGGATTGAGCTTGTTACTCTGCCCTTGCGTGCTGTCGGAGTGTAGACTGTTCCCCCAGATACATTTGTTGCTGTTGGTAACCTTAGTGGCCATAATCCTAGGATTCTACCCAAGGTGACGGTGGTGGGAAGATCCCACTGTACCTGGAGCAGACGTCGGCTAGACTCACTTGGATTTTCTGGGGGGTTCACTTCACTCGAGACGGTTAAAGTGGAGGAACTTGGTCCAGTCTATTCATTAAGCAGGTTGCCGGGGTAACTGTTCCACCCGCTATTTCTGTACTGAATCCTACGAGGTTGGATTTCATCACCAGCTAGTGTTTTTGGTCCGGAAGCTACTGTTTGTGCTTGGATTGACACCCTAGATTCTTTAGGCGTATGTTTCAAAATTGTTTGGTTCTTTAGCGACTTTAGGTGTTTTTCTTGAGATTTTACTTTGTTTTCGTGTGTAGTAGTTAAAAGTTTAGCTGTGGCTGAATCACCGAGACGCTCCCGTAGACTTCGGGGCGAGTCTCCTGAAGTTGTTACCGTGGCTGATTTATTGAGACAATCCCGTAGATTACGGGGTGACCCTCCTGAAGAGTTCCCGTCTCATTATGAAGGATTGAAAATCCTTGTCACTCCTGGTGGCAGTAGAATAATTTCACCTGAAGAAGGAGAGTCTTCATTGGTCGTCCACCGGGATTACCAAGGTCTAGAAACAGGATACGATCCTGAACCTATTGAGGTTTCCGAACTTGCTGGTAGTGTTACATCTGCCGGTGATATAGGTGAAGAACCTCAAATATCCGAACCTGTTACTCCATCTTCTAGTGTTCCTGGTTCACCAAAGGTAGAAAGAGTTATCACCGAAAATCTTCCTTCTTGTTTGATTTCTATTGAAGAAATCGCCCCAAAAGAAGATCTAGGCGCTTCTTATCTTGAAGAAGATATACCTGCTCTCGATCTCAGAGAGCGTGAGACTATATTTTACAGTCCCCATCGAGCTACTACTTGGTATCTTTCGTTGACCAATTTTTTGGACAACTCAGTCAGTTTTTCTCCACCTCGTTTTCCTTTTCCACCTAGAGTTTTTACTCCTCCTGCATATATGTCGAGTCCGTCATCTCCAGACGCCTATTTATACGGCGTTTCGTCTGTTCCTGTTGGGTATCAGTCCATTTCTGGTACTTTTTCAGGAGCATCTCCTCGTTCGTTCGAGCAGAAGTTATTAGCTGGAAGTAGTGGTAATAGTCAGTTAAGTGCAGAGGAAATTTTGATGATGTCAGGTCAACCTCAAGGCAGTCAGTTACTGCTTGGGGGGCAGCCTCAAGGTACTCCATATGCGCTTGAGGGGCAACCTCAGGGTACTCCTTATTTGCCTGGGGGACAACCTCAGGGTACTCTATTTGCACCTGGGGGGCAACCTCAACGACAGTATGTCCCTACGGGACAATACCTTCCTCAAGGTCAACCCCAGGCCCAATATGTGCCCCAGGGTCAACCCCAGTATTCTTATGTACCCCAAGGTCAACCTTCATATCAATATAAACCCCAGAGTCAATATTCTTACGTACCTCAAGGGCAGCAGCCCCAGTATCAGTATGTGCCCCAGGGTTATCAACCCCAAGGCCAGTATCAACCACCTTCCGGTCAACCATATTATCAATCTTACCCTCAACCTGGTTATGGATCTCCATATCCTCAAGGTCAATACCCTGGAACAAATTTGGTGTGGGATCCTTCACAGAATCCGCAGATGTTGCAACCGAACATGCAGTCATCTTCCCAACCTGGACAGGCCGCTGGTCC
>APFE031059085.1:0-13286 GCA_000404065.3 Pinus taeda
AAATCACAATTTAGTAGAAAATGCTTATTTTTTAATTTTTGTGGCAAATTGACTTAGAAAACCTCTTCAAAGTAGAGTTAATACAATCAATATTTGAGTAAATAAATGAGGGAATTTTTTAAAATTGCTTCTATGGGATATATCCCTTTAGATATAGTTTCCAACCCAACTATAATTATCTCATCTAGATATCGGATAAAAAACTTGTGCTCAAAACATAGTTGGAATAATCAAATTTTGAAGGATTAAATGACATAATTTTTAAAAACTTTCTATGGGAGATAGGCATTGGAATATAGTTTCTAGAACAACTAGAATCATCTCATTTCGATATAAAATGAAAAACTTATGCTCAAATTAGTGATTGTTTATCATAAAATTTTCATTATTAAATTATGAATTTTAGGTCTATTCATAAGGAAATTTTAGACACCAAATCATTATATTTTAAAAAACTATTTATAGAGGTATAGATACTTGAATATAATTTAATTTCCAAGTATAACCATCTTAATCAATCGTCAAACGAAATTTTTTGGTTCAAAATACTAATTGTTAGTCTAGGCATAAATTCATACACAACTTGAGCATACATGTTGTTCTATAACATATTTGACATATCACTTTAAGTAATTAGAAAAAATAGTTAATATTGGATAGCCCTATGAATCCTCTTCAATATGGCTTTATACCGCTCAAATTGGACACCAATGAATATTTTATCAATAAAATATGACTGGGAGGTCTAGGTTGGCTACCACTTCTCAACAGGTAAAAAAATGCATTTTCCTTTATTTGTTGTTTCTTTGATTTGTTCATATGCACTATTTGTCAATTTTTTTCATAATTCTTGGATGAATAGAGACTGTGCACATCTCTTCCTTCATCATCTCACATTTTATTACAGGTAAGTGTTATGTTTTTTCAAGTCTCGAGAGGATCAAGAAGGTCAATCTATGTGCGAGTGATTTTTGAAGCCAAAAATTCATGCCTTGAAAGGGGAAATTTTCTCCAGAACTCCGTAAAATACAATTCAACATCCTAATAATTCATTAGAATAGAGATACACTTATTTTATTCTAACAATTATTCTAGATTCTCTAACCCTAATACAAATCTAGTAGCCCTCATCATTTGTTGGTATTCTTGCATGCCTCCAAGAGAAAATCTTCCATATGGTTTTTTTTGGTGATGCCCTGATATGGTTTTGTGTTGATCAGGTCAAATCCAAGATATATGAGGGAAATTCCATCTCCATGTAAAATTTATATCCAACCTTTTTCCAAAGGGAATTCTCTTGATGACATTCTCTTCAAGTGCCATGATTTGAAGATCAAAATCCTTAGAGCTTGTTGCAAATATTTTAGTTGTTGACCAACAAAATCAACAATAAAAATTTTTTGAAGATGGATCAAAGATCAAGAAAAATGAAGAAGAAGACTAGTTTCAAAATAGAAGTCAAACTCCATACCATGTGAGGTTGCATCCACCATACTGTTACTAACTCAAGAAGCCTTCGAAAAGTCCTATTGTTCATTATGCCATGGTATGTCCATATATTACTTAAGCTTAAACACACATGCATACTAAATTCAATAAAATTCCCTTGTTTAATGTGGTTAACCTTCAAATTCCAACCTTTTCCATTGTAACAACCCTCAATTAAAAGTTCATATAATAGAAGTTAATAAAGGAAAAATAAGACCATGGTCAAGGGACAATTATTCCAAGCTGAATGTTGGGAAAAATATACTAGTGGGAATCACTTGATGTGTTTATGGCTAAGAGAATTTGGCAAAGGCAATGGCAATGGCTTTGAAAATTCAAAAAGGTATTGTTGGCATTTATTTATGAAAATAATGGAAATTAGGAGAAAAGGAAGGTGAAAGGTTACAGGTTGCATGTGAGGAGTAAACTAAAGGAAAATTAAGGAAAAATGAAGAAATTAGAGGCATCAAGAATAAAAAGATAACAGAGGATTAGTTGGTAGCCTTTTTTAAGTTCAGTTTTGGAATTAGTTTTCAAATAGGTAAAGAGCACCAAGAGGGGAAGGAAATAAATCAAGCAAAGGAAGGACAAGACAAGCAAAGGAAATCAAGGATCAAGAAAGGAATATTTGAATGAACCAGCTTCAGTAGGAATACTTGCAGGTAACAGGTTACATGTATGATTTCCTAACTGGTTCTGATATGCATGGTATGTGCATGTTGGTATTTGGTTCTCTTATGTCATTGGCATGGGTTTTTTTGGGTTTGATAGTGGATTTTAGCCTAAACATGACATTTTCAGGTAGCCATGGTGTGATGGGGTTGTTCTCGATTTGAGCTTTGGATTGTTGGAATATTTTGGATTCGGGTGAGGTGGTCTTAGGAAAATTCCCAAAGTCCTAGGAATCCCTTGACCGGTAATGGTAGGATACATGGTAAAGCCTAAGGGTGGAGACAGGAAATTTTCTCAAGGTATTGAAGAAGAAATTTTGAGGCATACAAGCTCAGTTTGGTTTTGTGATCACGGGGCCGGTTTAGGTGAGATCATGGTATGATGAGGGTGGAGGTATTTTAACCTATGGATTCCCTTGGTTGTGTATGGATTGGTTTATGCGAGATCCCAGATTCATGCTTGGAATATGGCACAAGGGTGATTGGTTGAAATAAATATTTGGTCTAGCCAATTTATGGTCGAGTGTTATGTGGAAGTCTCGAACCTGGTTGGATTTTTCCTATGTCTAATAAGAGCGAAGTTTCTCTCACTTTTGATGAGTAAATGTACTTGTTATTATGTGCATTTAATGCTTGTTCTATCATTGTTATTTTTCTGGTTATAATCATGGTTTATGAAAAACCTTGGTTACAGTTATAATCATGTTTGGTTGATAAATGAATGGTTAATTAATGCATGAACTAATTGGGATTATGGAAGCTATTGTGAGAATACATTAGTCCTTCTTGGTAAACCTCAGATAAGTTTCATATCTCTATGTTTAGATATGCATTCCCGACCTGTATATTTCATGTTCTTCATGTGTTTGATGGAATTTATATCATGGTTAGGCTTGTTTAGGTCAAGCCCTTGATAACGTTTTGTGTTAGATGCTTTATCTTGGTGTCATTTATTACCTTGGAGAGTCTCATCAAGTTCTAGGAAGTGGTTTGGAGACTAGCACTAAAAATCTGGCTTAAATCTCACAATCTTTGGCACAGAACTGGCTGAAAAAGACTGCAGTCTCTCCCTTGTAGGAATTATGGGGGAGACTGGAGTGTTACAGTTGCATGCATTCCTTGTCATGGGAGAAACTGTGGGTTTAATTCATTGAAAAGATAGGTTAAATCAAGGTTTGGGAACCTGTAGAGGTGGATTAGCTCCTTGAGGTCCTATAGCACCTGAGGGAAGTCAATAAGGTCTCAAGTTGTCGAATCCATTTCCTTGATGTCATATAGGAGGTTGAGTCTTATCATAGTGACCCTTAGCTCATTTTTACCCAAGCAAGATGTGAAAGTGGGTAAATGTGAGAGGAGGAGGTTACAAAGTGGGATCGGAGCACGGTTCAACACTTGGACTAGACAGGCTAGATGCATATTGTTATGCATGCATTGTCATGGTTAAGGTTATCATGCATTAGATCATTTCATGTAGTTTATGTCATAATGATGCCATTGGTATGTTATGACGCTGGCATTTTTCTGAGATAGAGTAGGAGATGCAAATCATCAAAGCAAAGTTGCAGCACTAGACTTTGAGGTAAGATCAAACCGCCATACATGTATTGTATGTTTGGCATGCATGTATGTTGGTTAATGGTCGTTATAAGGATTAGGGTTACTTGTAGGATTGTCATTATATTGTATTGTCGTTACATGTATTATATATGTTATTTAATCAGTGTGTTCATAAGTGCATGTGTTGGTTGGTCATGAAGGATAGTAACTTGTTGTATGCATTGTTGTCATATTCATGATGGTTATGGTCATTTTACTTAGGATCTTGATTTTATGTGTATCATGCTAATTTGGATTGGCCTATGTAGAGGGTTAGGGTTATGAAATTCAGGTATGAGTCGATAGGATTTTGATATTGTGTCATAATAATCTAGTTTGATTGTGCATATGTGATTGTTATGCATGAATGACAATTGTTTATGAGTTTATGATGTGAACATGTTAGCTAGTTACTGTTATGGATATCATGACCTTAATTATGTTTGGGTTGATAGATTGTGAAGTTAGATCATGTTAATCTAGATTGATTGTGCAAACAATATAGCCTCCCTTGAGATACATTGAGGTATGAGTTTTCTTATGTCATCTACTTGGTGCTTGAATGTTTGATTATGTCATCTATTTGGTGTTTGAGTGTTTGTTGTATATTATGTCGTCTATCTATTGGTTGAATGTTTGACTAGTTGCATGATATCAGTTTGTATCTACAAGATTGCATGAAGGATGTTGTTTGAGATGTTTTCACTAACACATGTGTTGAGAAAAACTGATATGTATTTTAGTGTAAGTGGGTTCTAGTTGCAGTATTATGACTAATGACTATGATTTGATTATGACATGGTTGTTAGTCTTGGTAAAGGTTGATTTCAATTAATGCACATGATGTATTGATCCTTGGAATGTGTGACTGACATGTGTGAGCAGTTGCAGGGTAACATGGTTGGTATTAGCGTGACAAGGTAACAGTTGATTTGTTTATGTGACTAAAAGTTGGGTGATGTGACAATAAATAGTAAGACTTGATTGCAGCAAGGTAGAAGGAAAAAGAGAGGAATTGGGTGTGAATTCCTTTGGCTATGTTTGGAAACCACAATTCCAAATGAATGAGTGCTTGCATGAATACAAGAAGTCTTCTTAACCCTAATCGTGTCTCACATCATGAGGATGTGTTGTATTCATAAATATGTATTTGACAGGTATAACAATTGGTTCTAGTTATGGTTGGATTCTTAAAGGATTTGGAATCCCTTGAGAGATGGTATGGATGTGTTCAGTTACAAGGAAGCGTGCTTGGCATAGTAAGGTAAGATATTTGGTATATTTTTATATTTAATTATACACTAACATTTATGTGTCGATGGCAGTATGATGCAGGGGATTGCATGGAAAAAGAGGTTTCCATGGAATCTGGTAGAGGGATCAGGTAGATATTTCCCTTGGAAGCATTGGGAACCCATGGGGATTGAATCATGGTGTTTGTTGCTAGTCTTGTGATTTCGATTCTTTGTGATTTTTTTGCACTTGATTCATATTTTTGCTTATGTCTGGTGTACGGCCATGCCTTTTTGTTTGTGGTGTTGTATTGTCATTGGTTTGTCATGGTTTTTCTTCTTGATTGCTTTTATATTTTGAGGTTAATGGGAATTGGTCAGGAAAGAGGAAATTTAATGGAACTCGGGGAAATTTGTGTGGAATTCAATAGGTAATGAAATACCTAGATGAAGTATGGTGCATGTCTAAGGGAAAGTGAAGGTAAGAATATGACAACTGGTTGGACTGGTTGGGTCCATTGGGATAAATGGACAGTGGCAAGATAGTCAAGAGAAAGGTGAGAGAAAAGGTAAAGAAAACAGATTTGAGGTGTCATATGCCTAGCTATGTTGGGAACTATTGTTTTCGATGTTGTGCATATTATGCACTAATAAAAGGAGTTCTGTTAACCTAGACCTTATGATATCTAGTAATGATGTTGTGATCATGATTATGTTTATGTATATATATGTTTAGATGTATATGTATGTATGTATGTATGTCATTGTCTGACACAAGGCCTTTAGGGACCATGATTTTTTTTATGATAATGTTTATATGTATGTATGTATGTATGACAAGGTTGTCAGGGATCATTCTTGTGGAGGAATGATTGCTTATGCAAGTGAATGTCATGAAGAGGTCCCTGGCTATGGGGAATCAAGTGGGAAGAGTGGCCTGACAAATCTATGAAGTTAGTATCATGTGTATATGATTTTATATTACATGTTTATACTATGAAAGTGTTTATGTTATAGTGGGTAATGTTGAGGGATACATTAGTGGAATGAAAGTAGTGTGATATGCGACATGTTGGGACAATCATGGATAGTGGAATGACACTAGAAGTAAGGTTTCCTGGTAGAGACAATGTGGTTTCTGGATGTGCAATACTATGGTTGTGTATATGTTGTACATGATGTACCTATGGTGTTGCGTATGTGTTGTATATGTGGTGATATGTACATATGGTGTTGTGTACGTGTTGTATATGTGGTTCTATGTACATATAGTGTTGTGTACATGTTGTATATGTAGTGTTGTTTACACATGGTGTCGTGGGCATAGTGGATATGTGATGTTGCGTACATGTGGTGTCATGGGCATATTTGATACGTTGTGTTGTGTACATATGGTATTGTGGGCATGTGGATATGTAGTGTTATGTACATATGGTGCTATGTGTATGTTGTACATGTGGTTGTGTGCATGTGGTGTTGTGTACATGCTGTACATGTGGCAATGTGTGCACGTGGTGTTGTGTACACGTTGTGCAGGTGGTGTTGTGTACATTGGGTGTTGTGTACACATTGTGTAGGTGGCGTTATGTACATGTGGTATTGGGTACACGTCGTACATGTTGTATTGTGTATATTTGGTATGGTGCTACGGGTATTGTGTAGTCATTGTATTGGTACATGTGTATTCATGGTATTGTATGGTGTATATGTATATGTATTGTGTTGTACATTAGGTGTAGGTGTATGTGTTGTGTTGTACATCGAGTGTAGGTGTATGTATTGTGTTGTACACCAGGTGTAGGTATATCTATTTTGTTATACAATGCGTGTAGATGTATGTGTTGTGTTGTACACCGGGTCTACGTGTATGTGTTGTGTTGTAAACCTGGTGTTGGTGTATATGTTGTGTTGTACAACGAGTGTAGGTGTATGTGTGGTGTTGTACATTGAGTGTAGGTGTATGTGTTGTGTTGTACACCAGGTGTAGGTGTATGTGTTGTATTGTACACCAGGTGTAGGTGTATGTGTTGCAGTGTATATTGTGTATGTGTATATGTTGTACAGTATGATGGGACATACATGTATGGTATTGCTTGTCCATTGTTGTTGCTCTTGAGGGTTGAGATGGTTTAGTCTCAACATACCCTTCTTGCTATTGAGGGTTGAGGTGGTTTAGTCTTGACATACCCTTGTTTCTCTTGAGGGTTGAGGCAGTTTAGTCTCGGGATGCCCTTGTTGCTATTGAAGGTTGAGGTAGTTAGTCTCAGGATACCCTTATTGTTGATATTGAGGGAGGAGGCAGTTTAGTCTCTAGATTCCTTTGTTAATTAAAGAGAAGGCACTGGGTGCTTGCCGAATTTGGCAACCAATTTAGTGTGTGTACGGAAAGGATAAAGAACAAAGTTAGAAGCAAAGAATCATGGAAATATAAGTATCTGCATTTTATTTCTTTTTTTAATAATGCATGTGATCTATGATTCTGATTTATGATGATTGCATGCGATATGATTTTGACTATGATGGTTGCATTTTAGCTAACTAGATGTGATATGTTTATTTTTATGCAAACAAACATGGAAAATTTTAGGGGCTAATATTCCCAAGTGAGCTAATTTTCCATGATTTTTCCAAAAAAAGGATTCGCCAAATTCCTTTTATTCTAAAAATGATTCTCCCAAATTTTACAGTATAAAGTTATTTTACCTTAAAAATCGCCAAAATCATATGGACTCTACTTATAAAATAATTAGATATTTGGATATTTTTATAAAGATATCAACAAACATTTTATAGTTTTCATATTAAACACTAGTGTGAGTCATCAAAATTTATAAACCTTAAAATAACTTTCCATCCTTAAAATTTTGTCTGCAAACAACTAGTTTGACTTACTGTGACAGGAAGTAAATAGAATTACAAGTGTACCTCATTGATGGGCCACCAATGAGGTGTGATTTGAATTAGTTTAAATTCCTTTTAGTATAATGGGAATTATGTGCTTAGTATAGGAAGCGGGGAAATGCTCGATTGGGGTGGTTGGAAATGGCTACAAGAATTAGTAGCAACAACAAATGGAATTGGAATAGGTAGAAATATGTTGGTAAAGCACTTTAGGAGCAAGACCATTATGGGACATTGGTACCAAGTAGTGTCGAGTGATTTCCATGAGCATTCTATGGCTCGTATGATGGTTTTGAGGCAGGGATATGCCATGGTTTTTGGACCTTCTGATGTGAGGAAACCTTGCAGAGGGATGGATTTCCAGGGATCAGGGATGTCAGGGAACTTGGAAGGTGAGTGACTGCATGGAAGGGGTGGTCGCACGATTGTAGCACTGGACATTGGATGCATGTTTGACTTTGGTAGTGGATTATTTACTTCTTGGGAAGGGGGTGAATCTTGGTATTAATTTTAGGATGGAGGTGTGAGCCTCTGGAATCCCTTGTTGCAAAGGTAGACACCATATCATTTTATTTTTCGGTTGAGAAAATGTGCATATGTGTATATTAGTGTAAATATTATGTTGAGCTAGATTTATAAAGCTCCATTGTTAGTATGGTTATTTGTTGGTTGAAGAAGATGTGCATGAGTGTATATGTGGTTGTTATTGTAAGTACCATAATGAGTTGTATTATAAAGCTGCAGTAAGCGGTATGTTGGTTTTCTTTTCAGCAGGTTATTCAATGTAAATACTACAATGAGCTAAGTCATAAAGCTCCATGGGTAGTATGTTTTTATCTTCAATGGTCTTGATGGTTGTAGGTGTCATTGAACACTGAGGACGGTGTTCCCCTAACGGGGAGGGGTTTGTAACAACCTTGGGTTAAAAGTTCATGTAATAAAAGTTAATAAAGGAAAAATAAGACCACGGTCAAGGGACACTTATTCCAAGTTGAATGTTGGGAAAAATATCCTAGTGGGCATCAATTGATGTGTTTATGGCTAAGGAAAATTGGTAAAGGAAATGACAAAGGATTTGAAAAGGAAAAAAGGTATTATTGGCATTTATTTTTGAAATTAATGGAAATTAGGAGAAAAGGAAGGTGAAAGGTCATAGGTTGCATGTGAGGAGGAAATTGAAGGAAAATTAAGGAAAAATGAATAAATTAGAGGTATCAAGAATAAAAAGACATCAGATCATCAATTGGTATCCTTTTGTCAGTTCAGTTTTGGAATTAGTTTTCAGAGAGGTAAAAAGCACCAATGGCAGAAGGAAAGCATGCACACAAAGGAAGGACTAGGAAAGCAAAGGAAACCAAGTATCAAGCAAGGAAAGGTTGGATAAAGCAACTTCAGCAGGAATACTTGTAGGTAATAGGTTGCATATATGATTTCCTAGATGGTTTTGACATGCATGGTATGTGCATGTTGGTATTTGGTTCTCTTGATGTCATTGGCAGGGGTTTTACTAGGTTTGACAATTGATTTTAGCCTAGCCTCGCCATTTTAGGATAGCCATGACTTGATGGGGTTGTTCTCAGTTTGAGCTTTGGATTGTTGGAATATTTTGGATTTGGGTGAGGTGGTCTCTGGAAAATTCCCAAAGGCCTAGGAATCCCTTGACCAATAATGGTGGGATGCATGGTAAATCCTGAGGGTGGAGACAGAAGATTCCTTAAGGTATTGGAGAAGAAATTATGAGGCATCCAAGCTTGGTTTGGTTTTGAGATCTTGGGGCCAGTTTAGGTGAGATCATGGTATAGTGAGGGTGGGGGTGATTTAACCTCTGGATTCCCTTGGTTTTGTATGGATTGGTTTATCCCATGAGATGCCACATTCATTCTTGGAATATGGCATGGGGGTGATTGGTTGGAAGAAATATTTGGTTCAGCCAATTTATGGTCGAGTGATATGTGGAAGCCCCGAACCTGGTTGGATTTTTCCTATGCCTAATAATAGCTAAGTTTCGCTTCCTTTTGATGAGTAAATGTACTTGTTATTATGTGGCTTTAATGATTGTTCTATCATTTTTATTATGCTGGTTATATGTTGGTTATAAGCATGGTTTATGATAGACCTTGGTTACGGTTCTTATCATGTTTGGTTGATAAACGATTAGTTAATGCATGACCTGATTTGTATTATGGAAGCTATTATGAGAAGGAAATAGTCCTTCTTGGTAAACCTAAAATAAGTTTCAGATCTCTATTTTCAGATATCCATTCATAACCTGTAGATTTCATGTTCTTCATGTGTTTGATGGAACGTCTGTCATGGTTAGGCTTGGTTAGGTCAAACCCTCAATCAAGTTTTTTGTTAGAGGCTTTGCATTGGTGTCATTTATTGCCTTGGAGAGTCTAATCAAGTTTTGGGCAGTGGTTTGGAGACTAGCCCTAAAAAAGTGGCTTAAATCACGTAGTCTCTAGCACAAAACTAGCTAAAAAAGACTGCAGTCTCTCCCTTGCAAGCATCATGGGAGTGACTAGAGGATTCCAGTCACGTGCATGCCTTTTCATGAGAGTGACTGGGGGTTTAATTCATTAAAAGGCTAGGTTAACTCAGGGTTTGGGCACCTGGAGTGGTGGATTAGCTCCTGGGGGTCATGTAGTACCTGAGGAAAGTCAGTAAGGTCTCAAGTTATCAACTCTATTTCCTTAAGATCATATAGGAGGTTGAGTCTTATCATAGTGACCCTATAGATGTGAGAGGAGGCAGTTACATCCATATATTTTATGGCTACCACATTATGACTTCAACCTACATTTCCTTCATGATTTTCCATTCTTTCCTACTCCATCCAACCCTAGCCCATGAATAAACTGACTTAGCTCCCTTATAAAGTTGTGTTACATTGTCATCCTATCCTTTTATAAATAAAAATTGATGGTGAAAACCCATTTGGTTTCCATCAAACTATGGAGTTTTTCAAAAACAACTTGTTGACAAGCATTCCATGGGAATAAAATTTATGATTATGAGAACCCTTTTTTGGGTGCAATTAGACAAAAAAAAAAACCAGTGTAAATATTTTTAATAAATTAATGAAATAATATCATTATTTAAATATTTTTCAAAAGGTAGCCGTTTAATATAGTCGTTACTTAATGATATTTGTTTTTAATATATTAATAAATTAATATTATAATTTAAACAAAATTGTTCAAATATAGCCGTTACTTGAAATTATGTCTCTACATTGCTCTCTATTTAAGCCTTTGCCATGGTCTGCCTCTTCATCTGGTCCTGATGATGAACCACACTTGTTGGTTCGAAACGTGTCAGCCAAAAAATTCTCTCATGTGATTTCTACCGAAAGACTTTGTTTAATTCATTATGGATCACAAAAGCTTGAATACAAAAAAGAACTAGCTTATTAATATATAATATTTGCAAAATGAAAGAGAAACCAAGAATTTCATATAAGTTCCATGGCTCCTCATCTAAACTTTTTATTCCATCAAATATATATCTCAGTCCACCAACCATTATGTTACAAGATTGGTGCCTCTAGATCTTAGTTGAAAATAAGCTACAAGTATCACACCATCCATGTGCTACAACTCAAATCACTATTTTGGACACTCAGCTCTCCTACTCCTTAGGAAGTCATATACATATTCTAGATTTCATAGACCTCTCAGGTAGGTGAAGGTATGTCTATTTTCTAATTTTTAATTAGTAATTCATTAAATTATAGAAGAGATGTACTTGAATTTTTTCATGTTTCCCTTTTGAGATTCCTTATGTGCTTCTCTCATATGTCCTTCTCTACTCGTAAATTTTTTCCCAAGAATGGAAAACACCTTTATTGTTTGACTATGTTTGTGTGTGTGTGTGTTTGGGAGGCAGGGGGGGTTGTTGAAATATCCATATCTTTTAAATCCAATTCCTTGCCTTATGCTCTTATGACATCCTATGACCCTTTGACTCCATGTGAAATAATGGTGATCAACATGACTCTTCTCTGTTTGACTAGTGTTACTATATGAACCCATATAATGTAACACCTCTATTGGTTTGAATATCAAACAAAATGTCGAATTTAGAAATTTCAACAATGTCAAATCTTCTTCAGGGGCAATTTTTGCACAATGTTTGTATGTAGCCAAGACCAAATCAAGAAAAAGCGAGAGATGGGTTTTGTGTCCAATATCACCATTCAAGTAACCATGTTTGTGTAGAAATTTTGAATAATTTAACACATATTCAATGGAGATTATCCTGATCATGTACTATTGCGGAAAACATACACAATACATAAGCTCCTCTACGTTGATCATCAATATAGCAGCATCAATAACAATAAAACATCAAGAGCATTCACACATTAACACAGTATGTATCCCGGGGAAAGCATCTCGCTAAAAACCCCAACTATCTGTATATTAATGATTGAGTCATGTAATATTACACAGCATAATACTTCTCACAAGTATCTCCACCTCTGTTACACACAATACAGCTCAGATCTGATCTCCAAATCTCTTCCACTGCTTGCCTCCCTCCTCTGCGCAATCCTGCATGAGAATAATGATGAATGGCTGAAGCAAACTCGTATTTCCTTGGCTGAACCATGCAATCCTCATTGGCATTACTCAATCCCATTGATTGTGCAAGATCTGGTGCACAACTATAGTCACAACTGATAGCAATCTGATTCTCTAACACCTGTCCCTATTGAACTGAACATGCACTGACATGCAACTGAGTTAACTGATGTATTCATTAATTGTATTATGAGTTAATAACTTGTGAATTAATTAATAACTAATTCACCCAACTCATCTCTAGTCTATTTTCCAGTTAGACTAAATAAAACCAGTTTAACAAAGCTAAACTGAACACAACTCCATCAACTGCACCTCCAGTCCACTAAACTCAACTCACTTGAGTTCTAACTAAAGTCCTGCATGCAAATATTAGTCATCCCATAAGTAACCACGTATTTCCTTCTGGGATCTGCATGTACCACATCCGTAGCTCATCCTGAAGTGCTTCAAGAGAATAAGACAAAGTTTATAGTCTAATATTATTATGAGCTAATAATATTTGATTGTTCTATATTTAGACTGAGCAGTCACTCCGCTGTGATCTAAAATAGAAGTCCATCTATTTTTCCCAACTTGATCAATTATCCATAAACAACAACCTGCAATCCATAGACATGATCCATATGTCTAAAAATAGACATAGTCTAAAAATAGACTTGCGCCAAAAATAGCCTGGGGGCCCACTTAGTGAAGGCGACTCTTTTCACTAAGCTCCATCATCTTGTTGCAATATCAACACTCCCTCTCGACAAGATATGGATTATCAGCAACCCCTATCCTCCCTCGGTGGTACTCGAATTTTCTCCTGG